>JBBPCS010037847.1:0-21039 GCA_037974645.1 Hollardia meadi
TATATATATATGTGTGTGTGTGTGTGTGTGTGTGTGTGTGTGTGTGTGTGTGTGTGTGTGTGTGTGTGTGTGTGTGTCTAGGTGTTGAGGGTGTTTAAAAAAAGGCACCAAGTCCACCAAAGCGAGGAAAGAGTCGAGGAGCCCTTTTCTTTTTGGACTCTGCCTCCTTCAGCCACAGTTTCTTCCTCTTGGTGTCCGTGTGTCCTACAAAATAAAAGAGAGAAAACATCATCATTAAATATTTACATTTTTCAGCACCACTTCCTGTAAATGAGAATGAATCTACTAATCCTAATGCTTTATAGATCTTAAGATTTAAGATTTTCTTATGGGTTGCCATGTTATGAAAAAAATCTTTCTGGCTGTTGAGTTGCCAAACAATTATTTTGACATTAAGGGAAACACAAGAGTTAGATGAGGGGATTGAAACTACTCTTATGACTGTCAGTTACATGTGATGATAGTGCTAGCAGCCACTTAGCTGAGCTTAGCATAAAGACTGGAAAACAGGGGAAAACAGCTAATCTGGCGATGTTATGAGGGGTTAAGCGACGAAGGGTTAAGAAATAGTCCCCATTTCCAGTCTGTTGCTTATTTCCAGTTATATTTACCGTACAGACACAGATACAGTGGTATCGATCTTCTCATCTGACTCTCAGGAAGTTAGCAAATAAGTTTATTTCCCAAAATGTCAAACTAATCGTTTAATAAAATCAAGGCAAGTCAAGAGTTTTTCTCTTTCTAATAACATATGAATAAACATTACATGTGGTCTATCTGCAATATCTGTCAGAAAAGTGAGCTCTTATGGTTGGTTGTAGCTCTGCTTGTGTGATCTGAGCATGTGCATTTAGATGTTTGGTTGTGTCCCATTCTCCTTTAAGGGTAGAGGCTGTAAAGATTTCACATTCTCTTCACTCTGTCATTATTGCAATAATGACAGAGTGAAGCATCTAAAAACTGTTTATGCAATCACTATGAAGTCAGACAGAATAAATTTACCCATATAAAAGTTCCTTTGAATAAATGTTTTCACCTATGTTATTTATTGATTATGAGTTGGGAGTCCATAGTTTCACCAAACATGTCGCAGATTTCACAGATTAGTTGGATAACTGTTGTTTAATGAACTTTCCTCCATCACCGACACCTTAAAAATCCTTTCAAAAGGCATTTTGTCACCGTTTTTCTCGACATTTTGTTTTGTCTTGTAAGTTGTTTGTGTCATTTCATCGCACTGAATGTGAACACACACACAGTCTCTTTCAATAAAGATTTAAATATGAAAAAAATAAGAATTTTTCTTGGCGAACCAGAATTCTCTCTATATGAATTGTTTAGTCCATCATAAATTTTGAAAGCAATTCATATATTTATTATTGAATTATCAGTCTTATTCATAATTTGTAACTTATCTATAATGCATTAATAAACTGTATTTTAACTATTAATAAAGCCATTAGTTACAGCGAGTATACACTTTATAAAAAGTGGATTATTAGAAAGCGGTGCACATTTTTCTCATATTTAAAACCCTTATTTTCAGCTGGCAGGAGTATTACTGAATATTATTTAAAAACACACTCTCTGGGGGCCCTAAGTCGAGTAGTTTGTGTCATTAGCTCAGAGAGAGAATTGGGGCCTTTATTTGCACCTCAGCAAGAAATATGCACAGTTCAATTAAAGGTTCCCTCCTTAACTGGCGAAACTGTTCTTATAAAGCATTCAGCGACTGTGTGTTGCAGATAATTGCTCAGCTTTTGTGTGCGGCTTCCTGACCCCGTGAAGGAAAACACAGGGTGACCTCTGACCTCTGGTCGTTAGTGCAGCATAGAACAGAGCCGCCTAATGAACACCTCTGTCCTCAGTGTTTACATCTGCCAATCTAACACGCCACTCTTCGTCATCGTCCTTTGTGGGGCCATCGGACACAAAAGCAGACAATTAGCTGCGCTTATTAAGACTGCACTCTTTTAAAGGAGAGCTGTGTGTGCGAGTAATTAATCAGCCCTGCAGTGGCGGGTGGGCGGACCTCTCGTTAGTCCTAGGCTCTGTAGGCCGTGCTCCTCCTCTTCCTCTGAGGGGTTTTGGGCGGAGTTCCTCAGGTAGCGCTGGTGCAGGCCGAAGCCAGGAAGTGCGTTCTGTCTGCGGCGACAAAACTCCTCTTCCAAGGGGTCTTCAGCTGCAATGTCTGTGGGTGTGGGCAGAGCAGAGTGGGGAATGAATCACACCTAAACTCTCACTTCTCACTGTCTGGACGGATCGCCTGAGGCGTTTAAACAAACATTCAATCCGTGTTTTTTTCTGCAAAGCGTCTTTGAATTTCAGCCTTCTGACATGAGATGTGCAGTGCAAAGGAAAACATATTACCTTGTGATGCCCTTGGCAGTGTGAGTACAATCAGACAGCAAGTTGAGCACAAGTAGAAAAAGGCTTATTGATGTAGCCAACATGAAACAACAAAGATGATATAAAACAAGAGGTCCAAAGAGTTTCTAAGGCCATGTAGAGCCCTCCTTCCTTTCAAACACCAACCATATATTTCATTCATATTTCATCTGCATGACTTTATTGTGATTAGTCATGTAAATAAAATGAGATTTGGTTATTCTTTTCTCTAGGTAATTTACATTTATATTGAATTAGTGGCAGGCAGGGTATAGAGAGAGAGAGAGGAGGGGGGGGGGGGGCTTATTATGCTGCAAGATTACAGGCAGATCTCATCGCCATTGTGTTGTGTAATTAAGGCGGTGGAGAGGAGAAGAAAGGGGGCCAGATGCTCGCCGTGCTGAACCTGGTCCCATTTAGGGGAGGATCTGCACCAGCATTTCAAAATCCCCAGCGCGGTGTGTAACGGCGCGGCCTTTAAAGATATCAGAAGAGACATGGCAGGTTTGTTTGACATATCACTCCATACCTGTGGGAACATGACCTACCTCAGCATAAACATTTCGATGCTTTCAGGTGGAGGCTGCATGTGCTCAGGTCAGAGACAATGACATTACTAGGTTTCACTTCCCCCTGAATAGACATCTTGTTACTGAAGGACCTCCATTTCGACTTAAGTCTATTTCTTTCTGTCACAAATCCTTTTGTCGAGCGTGATAAGGCAGAAATTGGCCCCGAGTATTTTCTCGCTGAAAACACCTAAACTTCCAGGTGATTTATGTTGCTTTAGCCCCAGACTTGGATTGCAAAGAGTTTACAAATCAGCTCCTTTTTTTTTTTTTAAATCAAACACACTTTGAGTTGACCCCTGCGAGGAGAGACCAGCACCCAGGGGACCAACAGAAACAGGACAATTGGTGGCTTTGCTCTCAGGGCGGCTGCTACTTGTTCTCTATCCAGCTTTGGGAAAAACAGCTAATCCCAACCTGCCTTTGTCTGCTGATCCTCTCAAATGAACAGCTGGATTAAGCCAACATGTATATAACTCCAAGCTTGTGCGCTTTGTTCCAGCTCTGCTTAGCTCCAGAGGATCAATATTTGCGTCTATTATGAGTGGAAAAGGTTCCTTTCGCTATCAAGTCGCATAATCCATCATCAGTTAATTAATTTCAAGAAAAACAATATCAAAGAGCAGATAACGAGATCTTTTAGTGCTCATAAAGGCAGCCTTTTATTTCCTGGACTTAATTTGAAAAGCAGAGTGAACACAGTTAAGTTTCTGAATGCTTTCATTTGCAGCTATTGTCTTAGGGGCTGAACAATGCTGCGTGTGTCTGTAAAATTGTTTGATACACACTGTCCACACTGCAATACAGGAGTGTGTACAAGACACCTAAAACATACATACACACACATACAAAATCGATGTGTGGCGGACAGAAGCTGCCTTGCTTGCAGCAGGCTGGAGTCTAAGGCCCAAAATAAATCACTGTTCAGGAGGAGGCTAACCCTACATGACAACTACAACTGTGGAGCAGATTATTTTCAACAGTCCACCTTCTCCCGGTTCAAGACGTGTGCTGATGTGACTCTACTGCTGAGCACAGAGAGATACGGTCTGTGTCCTTGTTCAGACACGACCAAAAAGAAACTGGCGGCTTATCTTCGCCATCGCTCATAAAGTGGCCAGAGGCTCCGGGCCGAGTCGATGTTTCATGCTCAGCTGTCAGGCAGATGAGGTGGACGGGGGTTAAGACCGGATGATGCCTTCTGCCAACAGGACGCCATCTTTCATAACATGGGGAAACTTGAGGACAGGAAATTACAGTATTGTGTCATATTGGAATGGATGGATGCAGGACTTTAGGAGAGGCTGCAAGACTTTACAGAGTTTTTTTTTTAATCAAATCATCTAATAATTACTACTAATAAGAAGTGTACTGACACTTAAATATGAGTATTAATGAATAAATTGAAGAAATCTATTCTGATATCACATGTTGCTCCATTTTCCTACCCATCACTGTCTGGTTTCTTCAAGTGATTCCTGTTGTGGAAATTCAGTCACGTCATGCTGCCTTTTGTACACAAACAGTGTCATCTAGTGGCCACATTAGGGTCCACCTTCAAAATGCCAATTACAGGTAAATGGCAGCAAATGGTAAGGAACTATGGTCTGATTGTTATTTTCCTCCACTTCTTATTTTAAATCATTACTAAGACTGTACTTAGACTACATGGAGTCGGGAGATAAATATACTGTGTATTAGGGCAATTTCCCAGCTAGGGAATAACAAAACATTCAATTATTAGCCTATGTGTTGATTTTTCTCTGGTGTTTGCTTCTCCTTTCGCCAAATATTGTTGTTTCACCTCACCAGGCTTCTAAAAAAAAATCATCAAAAATGAAATAATAAGTTAGTTTTTACGTCTGTGTCACTTGCTCCTTGCTCTCTCTCTCACACACCAACTCGCTGCTATGAGCGCCGAACCGGACAAAAGCCGGGCGAAAATTGTGCGCGAGAGAGACCGAGTTACTGCGCGCGAGAGGTTGAACTGCCGTTTGGTGGGCGACAGAGATTGGATTATACTGCGCGAAAGGACGAGTCACTGCGCGAGAGGGTGAATCTCAAAAATTCCGCCGCAATAACACACAACGCCGTAAAATGCACAAAACACTGTTTTTTCACCCAATCAATAAAGAACAGACCACATTAATTCAGCACTGATCTCCTTTGCTGCCAAAGGATTGCACCCAACTTACCTACCTACCTACAGAAAAGCCCAAGTATGCACTTAGGTATTATTTTATTCCCCTTACAAATTTACTGGTTAGACAATGGCATGTGGGGGAATGAGCACTTTGATATTAGGCGAACGGTTACACCAAGGCTACAGTAGATATGTAGTCTACAGAGGTGTACTGTGTCATTTACGAAGTTATGTTATTAAAGTTAGTAGTAGTGTGTTAGCACATAAACTGATTCAGTGGGAGCTAACAAGCTTTGAGAACTAGTCTGGCTAAGTCAGACTACATTACAGTTGGTTTACATGACAAGGCTGTTATCAAGAAGCTTTAGGGGTTGATAATGAGCTGGCCATTTCTGTCAACAGAGTTGGAGCAGGGAGAGATCTAAAACATAAGACATAACAAAATATAAGGCATAGGCCTACAAAGAGGTACTTCATGGCTGAGGTTCAGCTGCTCCACACTTCACAAGAACTGTGCGACTCGGCCTCTGCTTTATGATTAGCATCTATCGTTTCATTAGCCTAATAGCCTACTGTTAATGAAACGATCGATACTTCAAGGATTCACACCCAAAACAAAGGGACATGTCTACAATTTTTGTATATTTTTTATTTATTTATTCATAATAATATTATGTCGAAAAGTAGATAAATACAGGCATCAGACATCTCCACGATCGGTTGCCAGGCTATACAGCGGTTTGTTTTCATTTGCAGGATATGATCGACCGATCGAGAGGAATGCTGGTGTGGGACTGAATCCCTCTGGCTGGTGGAACTCATCGTCTCTCATGCACAATAACTCCGTCTCTTTCGCGCACTTCACGGTCCTTCAACCTCTCTCGCGTGGCAACTCAGTCTCTTTAGTGCACTTCCTCTTGCAATTTTCGCCGGCTTTTGTCCGGTTTGGCGCTTCATACTATGCAAGGAGCTAGGATGCGAGGACAAGACGCAAGTGAGGGAAACGAGGAGACACATTAGCGTAATGAGAAGAGCCCAGTGTCCCACTGCAGCTCATGGAGGTAGATAAAATCCAAACATCACTTTCCTGTTATCATGGCTTTCTTCAATCTGAACAGACAGACATGATACCC
The DNA here is from genome assembly GCA_037974645.1 of Hollardia meadi. Taxonomy (NCBI): domain Eukaryota; kingdom Metazoa; phylum Chordata; class Actinopteri; order Tetraodontiformes; family Triacanthodidae; genus Hollardia; species Hollardia meadi. The sequence goes on from JBBPCS010037847.1 coordinate 6,234, forward strand.
ATATTTCCAGATTTAGGGTGACTTACTTTTCCCGAGGATATCATTAGCTCCGATGTCCATCGTAAGTGTCCATAAATCAGATAAAAAAGACGCTCCCTAAACTCCAGATTTTGCTTGAAAATTATCACGTTTTTGAGTTTTCTTAAGTATTAAAGTAATTTAGTGGTAGATATCTGTATATCCGTGGGTGCATGGCAAATATAAACGGCTAACAGATAATTCGGCATACTTTTCATTGTGCCAATTTTGCCAAAAATGAAAACAAATATAGGCAAAATAGAGAAACGCGGCTCAAATCGTAGCCTAATTAACTTGTTGACGTCATAGCAGCAATCATACTTCCCGTTTACAGCCTCCAAATTATGAGAAGTGTAGTTCCAAAAAATAGAGCCTGATTACCCCCCCTTAAATAAAAGTAAGACAAAGACTAATGAGCGACAACAGAATTATAACAACTCTGATGATCCAGGAGAGGGAGCCATTGCATCATAAATATAATCCCTGCTCCTGCTATTTAACTACTTGTCATCTCTACTATGGGGCCCATTTCTGATCTGATTTTTATACCCTCCAGTAAGATAAAAACACAAATATGTAAGTATATATGTGAATATGTAAATATATTTGTGTAGATTTTACTTTTTATTGCGAGTTCTTGTAGTAATCGTCATCGACAACATTTATCCCTAATTGACTCATCAAAATTACGCAAACACACACCTACAGAGAGAGAAAGGGGGGAAACAGGCTACGTAAGCAATAGAGGGCGCAGGGCTGCAATGTCACCTAGCAACAGGACTGCGCAAGCGCAAACGCCGCTTCGGTCAGCGCTGCTGAAAAGGACGTTGAATTCACAAAACAATTAAATAGTGGAAGACAGCGCCTTCACACTAAATAGACACACAGACAAACAACAAAATATGCATTATTAAGTGTTAAATGTCATAACTATAATCAATTTTAGTCAACTCAAGGGCTCACCCTGCCCTTTTCTTTCTCCTCCTCAGTTTCCCACTCCTGACTCCTCTCTCAAAAAATATGCAGGCTTGTGTAAATAAACTAGCCCCAAGCACATTCCTCAAGAATCTCACACACACACACAGTTGTCTGTCTGTACACAGTGACCTCTGAGCCCACTGAGATCAAATACACTCCATAGTTTAACTGAATCTGAGCCTATCATGCCTGATGAGTTGGTGCACACAAGTAGAACTAAAAGCTTTAACACTGACTGGATTTCCCCCCGGCTAGCAGATGAAGCTTCTCATTTAGCAGATAAATTAAATAAATTTTGAGGCCTCAGTTTGGGCTCGGCGTCTCTGAAGAGCTCAGGTTGTTTAAGGGCGTATTCAATGAGCACCATCAGCACTTTAAGAAGCCCATAAAAGTGTCCAAATGGGAGGGGTGAAGAGATAAGAAATATGAGGAAGGGCACACGAGACCGTAAAGGTAAAGCATACCTACCACAAAGAAAAAAAATACACCTCAGGGTTCAAATATATATAAGCCTATCTTTGCTGAAAAATATAATGACTGTTTCCACATGATCTCTTAGATAAAAAATGGTAAGGATTATTTTAGTCGAAGCACACACAGCACATAACCAGTTTTTCTGTAGTGCCAACGACCAAGCCCTAATGTGAGTCACCTGCACTGAAACTGATGCATTAGTAGGTTAAAATAATGCACACACGGTGAGCTGTACGATGGGGTGAGTGTCAAACAAAAGCAGCCGCTGTGGTTTCTTTTTTTACTGCGGTTGTGTGAAGCGGGTTTAAAAAGTTATCAGGCACAAGCAAACACCACTTACATTCAGGAAGAGTGAGATTCAAAAAAGCCAAAAGAAACATCACACAAGAGACACCAGGTGACTGCAGCAGTCTTTCCACAACGTTCCACCAACTGAAGTTTATTGACCAAATCTGAACTCTTTATTTTCATTTTAAGTGTCTTTTTTTTTTTTTTTTACAAAGAATGAAAATTCCCCTGTCTGTCCGGTAAGCAGTGTAAGGTGTTGTTTGTGGTCTGAGTTTATGGTTTGAGTTGCTGACAAGAGTTACAGTGAAACTACAAAGCAGCCTCCTGGAATCAGCAATCATGCAGATACAAATGAAACAGCGTTGTTGTTGTTTTTTTCAAATACACAAACAAATTTAAAAGAAAAGAAATGCACGTTATAATAATTAATTATTAATAATCTGTCATTCATATTACACACAGTGTGAACATAGAACAGCTAACAGGTTAGTTCAAGTCAAAGACATTAGGGCAATGGGGTTAAGCTTTTTATCATTCACTTGTTAAATTGTCCTAAAGAAAAAAACAAAAACAAAACATGTGCAACTCTAAATCTACTGTTTTACTGCTATATATATATATATATATATATATATATATATATATAGAATGTACCCAGTATTGTGCATGGCAGAAATAAAAAGCACAATGCAAATATTATAGTAAACAAAAACACAGGTTCCAGCAAGATGGGTCCCCCCAATAATAATGGAATAAATACAAATATACAAATACTGTGAAACTCTCTCTCACCTCCATTGCAGCTAAGCTAACATGAGAAAATTGTTCTTTGGGAATGAGATGCAGGAGGACAGAGAGATGAGAGACCAACTGCCGGCAGCAAACATAGTCACTGGGTGAGTTTTTCCAGGTGTGAAACTGTATGTTGGCCAAAATGTTGTGGCGAGATAATTACTTGTTATCCAGTCGTAGGAGCTGCTCCTTACCATTAACTGTTAAGGATTTTAACTGACCGTCCTCCTCCACTTCCACCCGCTCCTGGCCGTTCTCCACGATCCTGTAACAAACACATAGAGCAGAAAAAGTTCTTCAGGGATCAGGGAGCCTTTTTACAGCTGGTATTAACATCAATCCTGGGTGAGCTGATCAGAAGGGGACAGCTCTACACATTGAGGATGCAATCTGATAGCTCAGACGACATTTGGAGGTGGTCTAGCGGCAACATATGGCCATTTTTTTAGTAGTGTGTACACAAATGTGTCCTGGGTCACGTTGAAGGACCATCTACTCAACTGACACCCTCTGCAAAACAACAAGAAGCCAGAACACCCGGCAGAATGGATTACACACCGTCTGATTTTCATTTGGTTCACTGTAATGCAAATAACGTGTTTGAGCTCTCTTACCTGCCACTGTCAGCAGCAGATGTTTGTGTGTCTGTTTCAACTCATTTCACCACTGAACTAGTAAACCGCAATATCCCCAGACTCCCCTAAAAACTCTTTGACGTTAAGTGAGGAGAAACGTAATAAACTTTGCCAAATGGCAAATTCTAAATCATTCATGCTTTGTTGTAAACTTTGGCACTAAATGCAATACTGTACATGAAGTTGTAGTACCGCAGCTGTTATAGGGCTGCAACTAACGATTTTCATTATTTTCACAATTAATCGACTGATCATTTGGTCTATAAAACATTTTTAAAAAATGTGAAAAATGCTCATCACAATTTCCCAGAGCCCAAAGTGACATTTTCAAATCGCTTGTTTTGTCCAACCAACAGTCCAAAACACAAAGAGACTTCAGTTACTATCATAAGTGATATAAAATAGAGAAGAAACACAGCAAAAAAAACAAATAAATGTATTTCCCAACTAAATCTTTAAAAATGCTGAGCTTCACGTTTAAGTACCGTTTTGTAGTAATTTTTCTGCCGTTGATAAACTTGGTGGAAGTCGACACAGATCTGAAGTTACCCATCCCTCCTCCCCCACCGCCAAAAGATGAAGAGGAGAAGGAAGTGATTCCTCCACCCACGTCTCCAAATGAGGTAAAACCTACAAAAGAGCACACAGTTAAAAAATAAAAAACCTCAGTCAAACTGGAAAAGCATCATAAAGTTGTGATGGATCCAGAATATGTGGAGTTATTTGTTGGGATGTACATACCTGAATCAAAACCTGAGAAACCAGGCCCGAACGCTGGGAAGCCCCCGAAACCAAACAGTGGTCCCCCCATCCTGCTTCGGCTTGCACCCCTCTGGTGACTGCGACCACCTCCGAAGAAATCGTCAAAGGGGTCATCAGCTGTGAAGGGAAACAGTACAAATTAGGATGCATTTGAAGACTTTCAGCTGATGTTGTGTTGCAAAATCTATGTAGTTTCACTTTTTTTTTTAAAGAAAAGAACATTAAAAAAAAAGATGTGATGGATGTCAAAGCATCAGTTTGTAATTTTTGGAACAATCTTAACCCTAAACTGTCAAAGTGCCCACCACTTAATTCTCATCCTAAAGCCCTGTGGACATGCTACTAATTGTGTGCTGCCAATCTGGGTCACCCCAGCAGGATGAGGCTGGATCACTGGCACCATTTGCTGAAAGAAGCCTCCTCCTTCAACCTTGAACATACCGAGGCAGCGACAAGGATGCTTTGTGGGTTCCCTCTGACAGAAAGTTGCCACTGTTGTAACATGCATTACTGTCCATTTACAAAGAAGAAGACATTAGAGGAGACAGCTAAGCTCTAGCAAAGCTGTCAGTAACACAACAGACATCAGTGGAAGAAAGAGAGAGAGATGTAAAGCCCGAGAAAGGCTGCTTAAACACTGGAGTTCTGGTTTAATTCTTGTGTACATGATCAGTGTACACACTCTGTGTGTTGACAGAAATTTAAAAGACCTGTCAAGCACAAAGAGATTAAAATCAGTGAAGAATGTGCCACACCTATATGACATGGGCATATAAGCACAGAATAAATTATAAAGGACAGTTTCAATGGGTTTTCTAAACGTGCATGTGCACTATGATGTATAAAAGCTAAGGATCTCCCCAAGGAGATATGGTGGATGGTTTTTTGCACATTTGTTTTTTATATTTCTTCAGCATGTCCAGCAAAAAGTGTGTAAAAACAGTCTGTCGTCTCCTTCTTTCTCCATCTCTTCATATGTCCATTTGAGAACGAGCGTCTGCTGTTCTTGGCAGAAAACTAAGCCCTCGTCACCGTGTAAATCTGTATTTGTCTCAACCTCGCACACACACTCTCTCACCCTTCAGTCTGCTGGCCGCTCTGAGGTGGGTGAGTGACAGATCTACAGGACCAGCTGCTGCTCACTGAGACGAGCTGCTGTACAATGCAGGGCTGGGGGGCTGGATGGGTTTTTAAACCATATCTGGACTCTCATTTCTATGACTGCCATCTTAAAAGACAGTGAAGAAAACTAATATGGTTCTTTACATAGATCCATCCAAGGAAAACACTTAATATAGTCATGAAATCAACTCATCAGGATGGATGTTTTGACGTATCCCGTTTCATCCCATTCAAGCATAATAAAGGCTGTCCCCAGTCAAAATAGAAGTTGAACTTTACTCTTCTGTGCGACGCTGCAGACAGCTTTATGGTTTGTCTTTTTTTAACAACAACAACAACAGCTGTGCTCCACCACTCTATGTGTTAACAAACACAACAGTAACACGTCAGTGTCATAAATGTAGTTTTTAACAACAGTCGGATATAAAAGATGACCACTTCATTTTCCCAGCAAGTTCTGATTCAAGCATCATTTCTAATAACTCACATATTAGAGATAAGTTTATGTTGTACACCTGCACTGGAGTGCTTGCATCGCGCCACGTTTTCCATGTGTTCCAACACATGGAGACCCAGCGCACACACACTTGGCGTTATTACATCTGCTTTTGTTTTAATACGGAAGCTATTTTTGAAAGCATTCCAGCTGAGTGATGTAGATGCACAAATCCATCCTCTGCCTGCGTCTGAACTCCATATTTAGAGCTACACGGGGTGAACTGCACATGCCTTCCAATCAGCCTTTTGCTGAACCCAGACAACCCAGGACGGGCTGTAAAGGCTAAACTCTTATTACTACACTGAATACAACGACTGACATCTCTGATACAATCAACTGTTACTCTGTCATTACAACGAATCAACAGGTGCTGGTCAGCCACGGTATATTACCTTATTCAGTAGCAAAATAGCTTTCAAGGGTTGTATTTACACAAAAAAAAACACCACACTTTAACACAAATGCAGAGAGAAATGGTGGACAAAAGAGAGGAGTATGAGAATATTAAAAGTAGCTGCTTTGAAACCACAACCGTCCAAACATAGAAAGGACATAGAACATTTTTATTACTGATTAATCCCCCTATTTCCTTAATTACTCTAAAAAATGTCAGAAAAAAAGTATCTAAGTAACAGTCTGACACCGAATTATGTGACCATTAATCGATTATGGAAATGGTTGCCAAGTAGTTTCTGTTGATTGAATAGTTAACCGTTTCAGTCCAACTAAGATGTAACATTTCTTTGTAAGAAAAAAAACACAGATTGGAAAAGTAAACTGTTAAAACAACGTTAAATAAAATGTAATTGATTTTTCAACAACTACCTCGGGTAAAGTAAGCTCTGTTTATATCTGTATGTGTAGATTTATGTGTTTAATCTTTTTTATAACGTAATATTTTATGTTTTCTTTTCATGGATTACATTTCACTAACTGAAAAACTATTCTGTAATTATGCAGCTTCTTTCGAATTGATTAAAAGAATAAAATAAATAAATAATCTTTATTCATAATTCAAGAGCATGTTTTTTTGTTTTGTTTTGTTTTTTTAAGTAAAAAGAAGTTGGAGTAAATTAGGAGGTTTAAACCCTGGTTAATGGATGAAGGCTACATACTGAAGATGAGGTCGGCATCCAGCTGAGATACTCAGTGTTTTCCATTATGTGACATTTAGTGGCAGATGACCTCCCGAGGTAAAACTGAGCTAATGAATTGGAGATGCTAATTGCAGTGCTGTGGGGGATCAGCATCAGGCTTAACAGAACGTTTCCTGGGTCTAATGTTCCATCTTCTACATTTCTCCACAGCTGAAGCTACTAGCTAACAGCTGACAGGCAAACTAATTAGGAAAGCTCAATGTTTTAAACCGTATAAAACTGGAATCTACAGGATATCCTCCTCTTCACCCCGTCTCTCTTAAATCTTTCCAGGTCATCTGTGTATATTTTTGACCAGATAAAATCCTGAAGTTAATAATAGCCATCGGCCCTCCCCGCTCTTATGACTCTCTTCAGTCCTTCTTTCTTTCTACTCTCCCATCAGTGCCTCCCAGGAAACAAAACTTACCAAAAAAATCTGCAAATGGATCTCTGCCGCCAAAGAATTCCCTGAAAACGTCCTCGGGATTACGGAATGTGAAGCCGCCACCTCCAAAGTGTTCAAAATGGCCTCCTGTAAAACATTAAACAACAATAAAGCTCATAAACTATACAAATATTCATCAAAAGTTTGATTATAAACAGTTAACGTTACAAGTCATAAAAATACCATTTCAAAACTAAGCTGTTTGTGCTTTGTACCGCGCCACAAAAAACATCCATTCTACAGAGACAGCTCATTTTTAATCCTCATCATATTTTGCTGTCTCTATATTAGAATCTCTATGGCATTGACATGAACATTTTGATATTATGAAAGCTGTCTCTTTACCTCCTCCTCCTCCTCCTCCTCCTCCTGAAAGGCCTTCTTTGCCGTATAGGTCATAAGTATTCCTCTTGTTTTCTGTTGGGGGAAGAGTAGTTCTTTACATAAGACAGAGAGACATTTAAAACAGGCCAACAGAAAGAGAAAAGTCCCACCCAGTAGTATTTTAAACCTCAGTTAGGGTCAGGACAGTCTTCGCACCACAAAGTATGGTATGTTAGCATTAGCATTAGTAAAAAAGGGTGCAACTACTATCAGTGTCTGAATACATCTACTGCACATGCCCAAACCACAAAACAAAAACTCTGCATAAGACCTCCACACTCCAGCATAAACAATCTTGACATTGACTACAAATATCTGCTGACATGTAAGTTGTAAGAAACGTTCATTTCAAAAAGTGCACTTCAAATAAACACTAGTTCTAATGTACATACTGTATATTCAGAACCTGACATGGCTACTGTATATAACAGATTTTCTCCCACTGTAGAAAACCTTACCATCAGAGAGCACTTCATACGCCTCTGACAGCTCTTTGAACCTTTTCTCTGCTTCGTCCTTGTTGTCTGGGTTCTTGTCTGGGTGCCATTTCAATGCCAATTTTCTGTAGCTGAGACACAAATACCATACTGTTAAAATAAAGATATAGACATTAAAACAGAGACAAACGCACAATGTATATCATATACTGTCGATACTGTAGATAAAATAGTCTGTTTTTATTACAGAAATGGGAGAATGGAAATGTGAATCTATTTATAAACAGACAAGCCACTATCAGAAACACACATCCACATGCAGGTCTTTTTTTAGGGTGGCAACCATGCCAACACCAAACACACAAACACCGACCACCCCTTCATGTGCACACACAAATGCATACGTGCACACACTGTCCTTCTCCCCACCCAAGCAGAAATAACAAAGACAGCATGAACTCCTGACGTGCAGCATAGGCACACACAGCCACTTGCGCTGCATCAGCTGTTTCATTTCTAAGCTCAGCAGCAGCACCCACAGCGGACACACAGATGCCGTGGACTAGACCAGGGACTGGCGAAAAAGGCTGCAAACAATCCAGGGATTGACTCCCTTATGGATCTATAGTGAATAGTCTTTGTAGTCTACATCTTTGTTGTAATCTGTGACACTATCTGCATGCCTAGTTGAACAATGAAGTGTCAATAGTCAGTGCTGAAAAAGAAATGTTTGATTTGAAAATTGAATCATATCGCAACCAGAAAATTGCAAACCCTATAAACAAAAAAAAAAACAAAAAAAAAAATTGTCTATATTTAAAGCTAAGGGATCACCAAAGTTATTACAATTCATTATGGGGCGGACATAAATGTCTGCACCAAATTTCATGGCAATCCATTCAATAGCTGTCGAGATATTTCACTCGAAATCACAAATATCAACCAGCTGGTGGCGCTAGAGGAGGAGATCCATTAATGATCATATCTAAATCGTTTATTATATGTGGAGATATTTCACCAGATATTCAATTTGGACCAAAGTGGTGGACTAACCCCCATCCTGAGAGCCGAACCGCTGGAATGGCAAATAATTCAATACGAGTTCAAAGTTGAGTTGAGTGGAGTTGATTGTGACAGCCAACTATTGAGTGCATAGAGATAGCCACTCTCAGCATTTGCCATCTGTCTATGCTGGATTCTTGGCAAATTAAGATACTCTTACACTCGCTGATTTGCTCAGCAATAATCAGCTAAGTTCAAAAGTTTCCTCCTCTCTCACAAGATTTGACTTCACCTAGTCATTTACTGCATTAGCCTCAATAACTTTTTCCTTTCTGTGGAGCACGTGCTTAGTTTCAAACAGGTTTATTTCTGTCAGCAATAAAATAGACACTAAATTCATAGGAAACTTTTAGCCAGAGACCCGAGGAAATGCAATTAGCTGGAACTGGTCTGTTCAGTGTGTGACTGCGAGTGGTGGATGAACGTAGGGGAAAGTATTTGACAGCATCAAGGTTACAGGAAGTAGAGTGGAAACTTTCTGCATTGCAGTCTCGCTGCTCTCTCTCTCCTTGTGTAAGTTAATACAGCTTTAAGGGGGTATAATTAACCTATTACCCCTCTGAGTGGCCAAGTTTTAACGACAACACCAGGGGAAAACCAGAGCAGAAAACACTCAGGGGTACTCACGCTTTTTTGATGTCCTCTTGCGTTGCATTTTTCTGAACTCCTAATATCTGGTAGTATTCCACCATGGCTCTGTCTGGTTGAGTTTGTAGTTGCTGTCCTATATGAGTGCCCTCTGCGTGTGGCTGCTGTGGAAAGAAAGTAAAGTTCTGTTAAGACATGTTAGCTTGGAGAGATAAAGCCCAACAATCTGCGACTGAGCGTAGCCATATGCCTGGCCATGTGTGACAGCAGAGAGACCTCTCTTCTAGACCTGAGGGGTAAATTTGTAAAGGGGAGAGAGAGGGCAACGGCATTAACCAGGGTGACAATACCCAACAATTTAATCAACTGCACTGAAATAGCAATGCAGGGAGGAGGACAGCTAAGCTAATACAAGCCCAGCAAAATTACATAATAAGCAGGTGATCAACCCTCACCTCGAGGCTGAAACAGAGAAAATGTGAATCACGTTTTGCTTTTGAAATTTGGAGATAAAGACCATGAAGCCTTTTTTTTTTTTTTAAAAACATGACCTAACGTTGAAGTTATGAAGCTTAGGCTCTCAAAAACAAGACAGAACAAGATAAAAAAGCATCAGAAGACATTTAAGTAGTCTAGATTTAGTCCCAAATTTCTTTTTCTAATACTACAACGCAGAGAAGATAACCTGCATATAATCTTCTGCACTACTGCACTCAGATTTGATTGATTGCATAAGCTTTGTGGTGTAAAAGAGCAGGCTCTCCTCTGTGGTCTGTTCAAGAGGAGCTAAGTGGGAGATCTGTTTCTTCTCTCAGATCGAAGCTACTTACAAGTAGTTTAAAGGTTGATCTCTATATGTTTTGACTCAGGAAATCTCATTTCACTTAATAAAAGGAAAACTCTACCTGACAGGACTTTACAGTTTTTAATACTAAAAGATACTGCATCATACTTAAGAAGACTACCGCACATAAACAGCCTTACTTTGTTTAAACCTAACTATGAAATCTGCACCTTTATGGGGGAAAACAAAAAAAAAGAAAGAAATGTAAGCACATAAACCCACACGTTTCTGTTTACTCTGGCCTCTTAACAAACCTTTGTTTTTTTAAAAAAAAAGACACTTGACATCAACTAAATCACAAACCCAAAGTTGCCACGCTTCAATATTTCTGCATTCCCTTCAACGCCTTGACCTTAAATAATCCAACAACTCAAGTTGCTTTGTGTACGTCTTTCTCGGACACGCAAAATCATTCATCTCACAGCAGCAGGCCAAATAAAACAAGGAGAATGCCAAGCAAACCCAGTTGACTATTAATCATCAAGAATATCTTAGCTATCACACTAAAAATGATAAACAAACCAGTGAGGACTACTGGGACTAATGGGATTCCACTGTGTCCTGTTTGTTCGCTATTTATAACCCATGGCCTTTGCTGTTAGATTGTGTTTGTGTGTTATGAGCATGTGGGGGGTTGGGGGTGTTTGGTACAGGCACTAAAGTCAGGCAGTAACTCCAAATCTTTCTCTAAAACCTCCTCATCTACCCTCTCTTTTTATGTCTACATTACCTATTTAAAATATAATTGTTAAAATGTATCTCCATATAATATAGATGGCAGTAGAAATACAAAGAAATATGACCCAGATATTCATAATTTTCCTCTGGGTTTTTCTAAACAAAAAACAAAACAATCCAAAGTAGTGACTCATCATATTAAATACATCTTCTTTTATCTCCCTCACTTCAGCCATTACTGACCCACTCACCTGTCACCAGTCCCCGCAGCAGTTGGGAGTTAATGGACACTAGTGCCTGCTACAGATGTATTTACGCATGGTTCTGTGCAGTGTGTGTATCCATGCATGTGTGTGCATATTGATGCCTTGTGGTAGCATTACACAGCTAACCCAGATCTGACGGATTTCTGCTTCACTCAGTGTGAAACAAGCCTGAGCGTGAGCAAACAGATGTGGGTCAGACGATCCAATGATGCCTCAGAGAACCAGAGGTTATAAAAGTCAGTTCAGAGAGAGAATAAGTCCATTATTCTATTTTTATTTTTCCTATATTAAGCACTAGTATGAGTCAAGATAAAGTTAAATAAGACATGGGTGGTCTAAATACTTCTTTTCAGAGAAAAACTGATGGAAAAGCAACATTTTCTCTATTTAACCATAATTCTTCATACATTTCTTTTTAGCAAATTGACTGTGGGAACAGCTGTTCTCATAAACATCTGAACATTCAGCAATTTTCCCATGCGAGCCTATTTTAAGAGGAAATGATAGTGATTAGTAACTACTGACATGGTTGTCTACAAGGATCTCTTTCTGTTTTCAATGTGGTTTTAGAGCTCGTTGAAATAAAAGACTAAAGCGGAAAGTACCTTTTTGATTTCAAAGTGAAGGTAAGAAAAATGACGAAAATGAAACTGACGACCAGTTGGGTACATATGTGAGTTGTAAAGACAGAGATGTTTCACAGAGTGATTGATCTTGAAACCCTGATATATGACCACAAGCTGCAAGAGGATTAGGGTAGGACTATGGAGGGACTACATTACCCAACTGGCTTTAAAATACGGGATACCCAACAGCAACGTTTGGAGGACGCAAGGGAAAAAGAAACTCGAAAAATCGATGGATGGATGAAGGAAGGATTATTCATTTTTAGATTTTTAAAAAAGGTTGCCAGAAGACCTTACGATCTATTAAACTAGTGTTCATAGGTTCAGTAGGCAGAGCTCTGGTTAACGGAAGTCAACAGCAATGGTTTGATCTCAGTATTAAACACAGGATTTTGGAGCAAACATTTCTAGACAAGTTGTTCAACTTTCTTTTTACCTTCAGCGGTGCAGTATTCGTGTGCCAAATGAGATTCCCTGTGAAGGGGTATTATTGTGTAACAGTAAAAGTCAAATTCTTGCAAAGGTGAATCACAAGAAACAAGAGTAAAGCCAGGAATGGTTAGGCCATTTTATGTAGTACCAATTAATGTATTTAGACTATCATTTGAACATTTTGGTAGCATTTGGGATCCATATTTTACATACAGTATTTAACTTCGTCAATTCTTGGGCATACTGTGGGGATAATCAATAATCATAGGGTAAATTCCATTATGGTTTATCAATACTTGTCCTGACTCCAGGCTCGAAGAACAAGTTAGAACAGGTTCTATTCAAAACACATTAGAATGACGAATCTAGCACAATGTGAAAACACATCATAAAGATTCAAGTTTTCCTGCGGCAGTATACTTCAGTTAAATAATTAACTTTACTATTAGAGATTATGGTAAAGGTGAACATAACTTTACACTACTTCATATCATGAGTAGAAATAAATCATACATATGATATGGGTCAAAAATACATAGAATTTCATCCATTCATGATGTAGGCTATTTCTGATAAGTGAATACTGGCTGCTAATATATAGCCACATGTTCCTGTCACAACAGAGAACCATGTTTGAAACAATACAATATCCGCATTTGATAGTATCAAATGTACTGAAGCTATAAAAAAGAAAAAAGATCACCAATCAGATTTTCAACCCAAGGACAGACAGATATATATTTTTTTTTCTGATTTTTTGCCTTTATTAGATAGGGACAGCTGGAGAGAGACAGGAAAGCAGGGAGAGCGGGGGTGTGTGACATGCAGCAAATGACCCAGGCTGGAATCGAACCCGGGCCGCTGCGGTGAGGACCCGCTCTACCAGGTTAGCTACTGGGCGCCCCAGGACAGACAGATATTAACATTATTACAAATGCGTTGGTTTGTGTTTAGTGAAGTTTTGCTGTACCAGGAAAGCACTATATGCAGGTTATTAATTAAAAAAAGAAAAATCATCCTATTTTTTGTGTCCAGGACATTTATTCTTTTTGCCGTGGAATCGAAAGAGGTATTGTATCTTTTCAAACTAGAATTGTATCGAAGTTTAAAACCGGTACTGTGACAAATTTACAACAGATCTATATACGAGCAAGGAGTTCATTAAGTTTCACAAGCTCTCATAGCGTTTAGTCTAAGTATATAAAACTCACAAAATGTCAAGAAAGGAGATATTCTTACACCTATTTTCCTTACCAAACAGAAAAATAGAACCGTACACCTTCTGAACTAAAGTTTCTCTCTTTTACCAAACTAAGAACAGCTTAATTGATCAACTCATCGTAAAACACAATTAATTCAAAGGAAACATAAATTAAATAAAACTCATCAAAACCATCTTGATTTGTCTTTCCACAATCACCTATGGTTTGGTCAAAGTAAATACTCAATTCACAGAGTAAGATGTGAAAATACGCCATTTTCGGTCGCTGCTAATGGCTGACTATCTCGCTGTTCTTCCGCTTCACCTCTCTCCTGTCACTGCCCGCCGTGTCCCGTCATCCCCGTAGTCATAGTTCTTGTCAGAGCAGCTGTAAAACACCTCTGTAATGAATCCCCTACTGTCAAGACTGTGTCTGTTCCCAGTTTGGTTTCCATCATCATGGAAGTTAGTTATCATAAGTTATCAGCATCCATAAAAACATACACTGTTGTCGTAAAAGCTTTTATGATTACCGTCTGCACAGCAACTCCCCAATTAATTACCTGCACAACAACGATAGTTTCCCGATTAAAATCTCTGATAAGACTTCCCTAGATCCCTTTTGCTATAGGCCTAATTTGTACCTACAAACTTCATTGGCTTCACTGAGTACAGTCACCCCCACTGATTGCAATCAACAAAGGCAGCTGGAGTACATCTGTGAGTGCCCAAGAACACTTTAACACCACTAATAATCTGACATCAAGACAAGAGCACTGGACAAAACAGGCTCCCAAAAACCAACACCTAACACAAATCACGGCTGACAGAAGAGACACACAGATGACAGCTGAACACAACACAATAATAAGCTTTGGCCTTACCTGAAATGATTCATGGCAACGAGTGGACTGTTTATGATTCAAACACTGCAGAGTGTGCACATGATCAGCAGCTCTTTTGGGGATTTTTCTCTTTACTTCCTATTAGTGGAAACATGTTCCAAGAGGTCATTATCCCAAGAATACCTCATTATCTGTAAGCAGTGAGCATTGTCTCCTTGGACAAGGATTCCATTCACAAATTTGTATGTGTGGGACATTAAATCCAGGGGGGGGGGGGGGGGTAAATTAAAA
>JBBPCS010037865.1:0-21034 GCA_037974645.1 Hollardia meadi
ACACACACACACACACACACACACACACACACACACACACACACACACACACACACACACACACACACACTACAAGCTTTTCTCATGAAGAATGCTGATTAGTGTAGAGGTTAACTCGAGAGCACATGCTCTACTGCTGTTGAAGTGATTTTATGTGCGAGCAACATTTTTCTTTTACCTCTGTGGTTATGAAAGTGCTTTGTAAAGAGGAATTAATTATTAGTACATATGCTTTTTAAACACTGTTTTACATGCACTAAAGTGGTTTCAGTCAGTAACCTGATTTCTTAAACACTGTAACCAACTTAAAGGAGCTCATATATGTTTTGTGCATGGGGTCAAGTCAGAAGCTTAATTTGACAGAAACAAACACACACAGAAGTTTCTGCCGCATCTCTCGCTCTGCCATATGGGAATGACAAACTTTCTAAAGTTTAGTTTATTTTCAAAATGTAATCTTGATGTTACTGCCTTCTCCTTTGTGAGAGAAAGATGGGTAATTGTAAAGGGTGAAATTGACCTAGCATAAAAAAGGATGATGTTTATCAAAATCACTACTTCTGTGAGTGATGGATTATGCAAGTTTGAATTTATCTGCAGGCTCAAACAAAAACTGAGGAAACCCACAAAGAAATCCAATATGTGGAGGAGAGACACCTCAAAAGAGCTTATTAAACGTCTGACCATAATCGAATAAATAAATACATTCAGACCAGACCTCGGGGGACTAACACGTGCACAAAGGGTCTGAATTCAATTTAGCATTTCTGTTACAGAAACTTGCTACAGCCCTGTAATGATTTTTGCGTGTCTTCACACACTCAGAAAAAAAAATGAATTGCAAACCGTTTAAACACATAATAATCGGTCAATAGAAATTTGACCCAAGTCTCATGGTCAGAGAGCCCTCACCCTTCCTTTAAATCTGTGAAAATCAGTTGTAGGTCTGTTGAGTCCACATGTGCCAATACAGAGACAGAGCAGAGCTTGATATTGATTAGACACACACACACAAATACAAAAAAAGGCAAAAAAATAGAGGTACCAGAACAATCTTTTTTTTAACATGCAGGTAGATAAAGCCATTAGTAGTTTGATCTTAGAGCCACTGCAAAGGATCTGCTGTCCATGCAGCACCCACATGCTATTTATTCTTTGAAGTGTTTAAAGGAAGCTGCTCTCTGAAATGACTCTAAAGTCAAAAACAAGCAAAATGGTGAAAACGTCGCTACACGTATGCTTGAATGACTTTCAAATAGAAAAAATTGGCAAGAAAGTGATGCCTTTCAAAACAGTAATCAAATCACTGACAAAAGTGTTGCCCAGCAGAGAGCAGCCTAAACCGAGGGTCTAAGGACAGAGGATGTCATTCTCTGTACAGATATTACAGCCCACTGAGGCGCTGTGATTTGAGATTCTGGGCTTTATAAATAAGATGGTCTTGACTTGAATTACCTTGACTAAGTTTGACTGTTTGATCAAAGTTTCTGAGATGCCTCCTCTCAATCCGATCTATACTCTTTGTGTCCGTGGAGGCAGGCGTAGAAGAATGTGGAGGTTCGAACAAGACAGCAAGAATTTTTCATTTGAACATTGAACTGTCCACATTGTAATGATACAATAGTGGTTGAAAATAGTTTCCTTTAAAGAGACTGATTGTGCTTCATGAACCTGCATCAAAAGGAAATACAGTACATATTTTGTATATACTGTATTTCATTTTATTTCATCGATTGATTTATTTTTTGCCATTTAAATCTTCCAAACTTGTAGAGCTTCTTGCAGGATCTACTAGGATTGTGTTTGGTTATGGGAGTAAAAGCTTGCAAGCCATGGGGCAGGCCATGTGCTTTAAAGGGGAACTCCATCAATTTCTTACATCAAGGTGATGCGTAAAGTGAAAACAAGTCTTTTATTGTTTGAGAAACAGCTGTGCAACATCTGATAAATAGCCTCAAGCGATGTCACTTGGCTGAAGACAACAAGTTTGTACATGGGGGTGTGGAATTTAGAAGTGAGCATGTAGCCCGCTCCTCATCAGTGCTTAAAGCTTGTGACTCAAGGCTACATTAGCTGCTACTAGCATAACACACCAAAACCAGACTAAATTTTAAAAAGCAGAGCAGATTTGAAAAAGAGGAATGTGTGGAGAGAAAAATAATATTTCTGCTATTGTCCATTATGGGTCCAACAATGTTACAGGAGTGCAATGCTAAATAGGTGAAGTTTAAAAAAGTGAAATCTCTTCTAATACCAACATTTCACTTTTGCCAAAAACACGACTTTGAACTCTCACATCTGCATATTTACTGTAACTAAATGATTCCCTCTGTTACCGATGCATATTCTCCCCATTATTCAAGTGAGGGGTATACAGTATAACCGTTGTCATACTTCAAACATCATGAGTGCAGAGTTAACCTTGCCCTTTCACACACTTCTCTGCTTCCCTTTCTCTCCTGTCAGAAGTCTAGTTACATATCTCATGTTGATCTCCAATCCTAATCCTGCCCTGGTAGGGATTTAAAGTGGAGGCAATGATTAAGTGGGCTGACATTCAACTGGAGGGCCTGGGTTCAAGCCACCTTGACAGCAGGCATATGTCCTTTTTGAAGCACCCTTCAGCGAGACAGTGAATCCTCAGCAACTGCGGGCACACTGTTTTGTAGCTGACACTGCACTTTGGCCTTGTTTTGGAGGGAAATGGCGAGGATATTTAGCTTGCGATCTGGAGTAGAGATCGAGAAAACCAATTTTCCATTAGAATATTTAGTTACATCTGTTGTGAAGACACTGATGATTATGTAAATGATAAATAATCTTTGGTGGATAACAGAGAATTGTGGACAGCTGGTGAAATCTGGCTGGTGAGGATGAATGAGTAGCATTCTTGTGTTTATCGAACACTCCACTTGAGGTGCCTGTAAGCAAGCCAACTACTGTTACCTTTTTTCCTGTTACCTCCTCCGCTCCAGCACTATCTTTGTGGCACATTTCCCTTGGTCACCTGGCTGCCACTGAATGATTATCATACAGGCTGCTGGATGAGGTATCACTTGAAGTGGGGAAGCACTACTCTTATGTATTGGGTGCTTAATGGCGATTCCAGGTCAGAAAAATAACAGTTAATGATTAAATAAAACATGAATAACCAGTTATCAATGCTGTAAACTTATAAGGATTCTGTGGAGCACTGTTATATTATTAGACAATGGATAAACTGTAGGTGTATGTGTTTATGTTAATATGCATTTTTGTATGTGTGTGTGCACGTATTTATGTTATATTTTCTTTGATATTTTTCCTTTTTTTCTTTATCTTTGGTCATTATGTCTTCATTATTGTTTTAACCTTAGATTAATGCTCTATGTTAACTGGAATTGTTATCGGTAATTGGAACATTTGCTTTTGTTCCGATTTTTGCAAAACAATTAACTACTAACTGTAATACAGCACAAGGCAGCATCAGGTGTAAATGCAATAACCATGTGAAAGTTTCCTGTTTTGTTTAGTGCTGCTGTGAAGAATAGCCTAGGTGCTCAGTCAATATTCCCTGAATGAAAGAAAAAGGATTTAAAAGAAATTACTAAATCAGTGATGCTGCATTAAATTGTAAAGCCATTTCAATCAATTACAGGATGCAGCATTATTGGTTTTCTGATTCTACTACCTCTTTGGCTGTTTTGGGACCATAGTCAGAAGAGCTAAATGCAGAACTAACGGCATGTCTCCATTAATTATCCTGTCTTAAAAGGGTGTTTTTGAGAAAACACCAGCCAGTGCATCCCCAACCCCTCTGCCCCCTCCCTCCCGCACCATTGATTGCTTTGTTGATGTTGCATGTTAAAGCCAGTGCATTGGGAAAATGAGGTATTAGCAGCTCTTCTTTCATCACACATCATTACTGACAACACATAAGCTTAATAAAGACTTTGGAGAGTTACAAGAAAGCATTGGTTGCTTGATGATGCAAGGATAGAGCTGTTATGAAATATATACTCACAGTTTTACATAAGAATACCTTTTATTTTGCAAGTGCATGTCTCTGCCACACACGCATTTAGTGAGATTGTACACTATGCAGGAAATAGCCAATAAGCCAATAGCCATGGTAGAAAGGCATCATCTATTTCCTATGTGTCTTCCATCAGAATAGCATGTCATTGAAAGCAATTTAAATCAATCAGCCTCTATCAAACCTATGCCCTTCAACCGCTATGCCATTATTATGTCAGTGCTATATAGGATTGTGGTCCTTTATCCAATACAAGCCTGTCACTCACTCCACATCCCAGCATCCATCATTCTGATGATCAAAAAAATTGCCAAATTTTGTACAATAATGTATTTTAAATCTTCTTTTAAAACTTACTGTGGTGACTCTGGTGCATTATGGGTCATGATTGACGTCACCTCTCTCCAACTTCCAATTGGTGAGAAATAGCAAAATCAGAAATCTCTCAACTGATTTAACCAAAACTGTTCAAACTTTTACTTCGATATTCAAGTAGAAGCCCTTCAGTAACTGTACAAAGTTGGTCAAGAAAAGAGATTTTAGTGACATTAAATTTTGAGTGGCAGTCATGATAGTTGCTTTTCAACAAGTTCTTTTTCTAACTTATTTTTTTCAAACAGAATAGCCCTAACAGAGGAATAACATGAAAACAGATGCGTCATGCTGGATGACAGAAACAACTTTGTTTGTCCTTTAGAATTATAGTTAACTGTAGCTTTATTTATCTGTGATGGAGTCCAACAAGAAAGCAGAAGTTGTTGTTTTTGGAGAGAAGCTGTAATTTCCTGTGGGTTTCTCTTTCTTTGATTAAGGAGGAAAAAGTAACCTTGGAGAGCTGAGACTGAAACACACACCGGCAAAGGTGCAAAGCAAGCACACATACATTGTAAATCACACATTTCAATACATGCACTTACCCACATGCACTGTTTTTTGTCCCGCAGAAGCATGCACGACCATAAACACGCAGAAGTGCACATGCATACACATGTACACATCAACACAAAATCCCAGAGGCCAGCAGTTTAATTGAACTTTCCCACCAATCTACCAACTGTTTTTTTCCCTTTATACACTCCCCTTTTTTCTCCCCTCTTTCTTAATGAGCAGAATTAGAAAAAAGAGAGAGAGCGAGACGGGAAAAACGAAAAGAATGCAGAGAATAATTAAAGATGGAGAGAGAAGAGGGGTGAAACAGAGAGGAGAGGAGAGAGAGAGAGAAAGGAAAAAGCTGAGGTGAAGATCCAGAGAGAAAAAGGGAGAGGTGGATGGAGGAGTGTAGGTGTTAGATGGGTAATCTAATCCTGTGGAGAAAACAGTTGAGCCGAGGGGGAAATTAGTTTTTACAAAGGCAACTTTATCAAAAGATAAATTGGAAAAGTAAGAAAAGGTATACTCCATAGTTATCGACGGAAAGCCCAGAGCTGTGGAGGAATTTAGAAACTGATTATGAGATACTGAAATAGTTTTAACAAAAAAATCTTTTGTAAAGTGTACTCAACGGGCGCAGCTTGTGTGTTAGTGTGGGTGCTTCTAGGGTTGGGAGAAATATAGGGTTCATACATTTTAGTGAAACCAGTGCTAGGTTTAGAGATGTTCTAACAGGAGCTACTGTATTTGCTGAGCTGTGCTCACTAGTTTCTGATGCTTAGGTATCAGCATGTGCAAAAGGTTTACCATGTTCTTGAGTCTCACAGCCTGAGATAGAAGCAGCCCTGTAGAAATGCATCGACAACTCTGCACTGAGCTTAAGATTGGTTTCAGTTCATTTTGATGAACAAATCACAGTCTAAACAAAAGGTTTCTCTTTGCATTTATCTGCAAGACATCTGCATTCATTTCTCTACACTTCCTTCTTTCCTCTAGTGTCTGCCTGCAGACGACCTGATCTGACCTGATGATGGTGTCTGTAAAAAGCGAAGAGATCCGTTACTACAATTTATTCTGAAGGAGGCATGAATGTGTGTACCTGATTTCAATGCAATCCATCCAATAATTGCAGAGACATTTCAGTAAAAATAATGATAATAATAAAAAAAAATAATGGGATTCATCCCATGGGGGACCATGGATGTCTGTAAAAACGTTCATGACCATCCATTTTATGGTCTGGACCACAATGGTGGACTAACAGACAGACTGACATTGCCATCCATTAGTGATGTCTCTACTAACATTAACAATGGCTCTGTTATATTCAATTTCTCCAAAAAAACACATTGACTCTGTGACACTGAGCCAACATGCACAATGTGAGGACCCTAAGACTGAAGCAGCTGAACAGAATTCAACATCAATCATTTTATTATTAACACCTTTGCTTTTCACGTCTCCCGTGAAAAAAAGGGCCAGGTCAAGTTTGAAAAGGAGGTTTGTTTTTTTTTGTCTGGCTAGAAGCTGAGTACAGCTGAAGTGTTGGAGTGGGTTGTTAGCTTGCAAGTGTACTTGCAAGTCACTTTTTACTATCTGTCTGTGGCTTTAAAAAAACATGCACTGCATTGGTCAGATTTCTTTATATAAAGTGAATGCACCATTTGAATTTCTTCAGTGACAGATGGTGGATTGACTGAAGGTCATTGTAAAAATCCATTCTTTATCACTGAGTATTGTAAATGTAAACTACTTTTGCAATTTTATTTATTTTCTGACAGTGATTCGGAGTAAAGCATCTTTGAATATGTGCAAGCTAGCGAGAAAGATGAGGCGCACACATATCTCGCTGACAGCTGAAGCTTTCTGTCTTCTCTCTCTGCCTTTCTCCTCTGTAATTGCAAACACATTTATTCCAACTTTGTAGCTGGCTTATTCACAGCTGCGTCTAGATAGCAGGAGGCAGTGTAAGACACTTTATTCCTCAAATTGAGAAACGTACTTATCAATGCAAATGAAATGAGTGCTGTGGAAGGAAGAGGAGGAGAGGGAGCGGTGAGAGAGATACCAAAACCCCCCCCAAAAAAACAGGGAAAGAGAAGGGAAGACAGGGAAGAGAAAATTTACAATGAAACCAATCTATTTTCAGGCTGCTGGGAGAGAGAGACAGGGGAGCAGAAATCATAGAAAGTGACCATTTTTGTCACTTCATTTAGTTAATTTTAGCTGTGCATCACAGTATTCAGCGCAGAATGACAGCGAGAGTGTGTAGGTAATCCAGTTAGTTGAGAGACAGTCTTGCCTCGACTCTCTTCTGCTCACTTACTGGCTCTTTTGTGCGGGCATTCTGATTGGCTGAGTGCTGACCAGGCTAAAAGCTTTTGAAGTAGAGGTGAAGAGCAATTACAGTCATTGTCTCACACGCACACGCACACACACACACACATTTGGCCCCGCTCTCTTCTGCTCACACACATCCTCTTCTCTCTTTCACGTTCCTAACTGGAGACATACTCACAAGCAGCTATGCAATGCACATTAATGTCACAAAAGTTACTTTTACTCGTGGACACACTTCCTCGCTCCCTCCTTGTGTCCTCTCTGCCGTCACTGCACTTCATAAAGTAGCAGCCATTAAAAATTACTGAGTGGCTTGCAACAGAACCCAGGACAACCCATGGCCATCTGGGGTCCCTGCTGTGCACTTTGTTGATATGTAATCCTGAACGCAGCGCCACATGGTAATGCCACAAAGCACCACATGTGAAAACCAGTTGCAATGCTTTATCTATCCACCAGGAGGAGGAGTGATTATAAAAGCTGAAATGGTTTACTGCCATCAGACTGCTTGTAGTGTGAACCTTTTACTTCAAGTTTTCCCATTGCCGCTGGACATTTTCATTCGCCCAGTGTGCCTGAAATCAGCTGCTACCACCATATTTAATGTGTATGAGTGTAATGTCCAGAAGTGCGTGAAAAATGAAAAGAATAATGTCGAATAAGATTTAATTACTTTACATGCCAGACTGCACTGTCAAAATATTTTTAAACAAGGAACGAAATAACTTACATTTACATGCTTTACATAAATGTTGGGTTATTACATTAAATGCATAATTCACAAAATATTGTTTAAAAAAATGTTGTGGACAGTGTTTCAGACGGTTTACCCTAACTCAACAACTAAAAAAAAACTGCATAATTTATATATATTTATAATTTATTGAGGGAGTCTGCAGACTTTCCCAGGGCGGATGAAGGGTATACTGGGGTCACTGTTCACTGTATTTGTAAAATCTTGTCTTCTTCAATAGATATAGCGTAAATTGCCATGAACGGTGAATACAGATGACAGGAATAGGACACAAATGCAGACATAAGCAGGCAGACATAATCGTCTGAATGATTTATTGCAGCAGACACTATAAATCGGCTTACAGAATCATGAGGGGGCCTGAACATAATCAGTGGTAAAACCAATCTGTGCTGGCTGTGAGCGGTGGCACCCAACTTCAAAGTGCTACCAATGCCGTGGTGCGCTACTCGAAATTGGCACCGAGCACTGTGCTCAAAATTATTTCAACTTTGACCTCGTTTGCGACTGACCGACTGACGCGGAAATCAATGAGATGACAACAGTACTGTGTGACATAGCCAGAAGCGACACACACAACCAGGGGAGGTCAAACGTGATGGAAGAAAGTTCCCTTCACTCTATAACACAAAAGCCAGCACATGCTAGATAGATAGATAGATGGCGAAAATCAGCAGTCAGATGGGGCCACCAAGTTTGTGAACAGGCTAAATCCAATGCTAAAGTTAGCTTAACTGTTTATGTGCGCCAGATATCTATATACGTAAATAGTCTGTGACGAGAAAACGGCATCAAGTTATTATATAGAAATTCTTTTTTTTTTCCAGAGAAGAATGAAAGAAATTCTGAATTGATGATGGCGTTTACTTGCACTGTGCTAAGCCTCTGGTGTACTATGCTCTGCGCCCTACGCCACGGTGAGCGAAGAGCAAGTTTTCTTATCATGTGATGGCAGCTTGAGGCAGACAAGGTTCGACACCAAGAAGGCACTCCATACAGGTAAACAAATCCAGAAGGCAAGGCAGGCAGGCAAGCAGGTGATAGGCAGCAGTTCAAAATCCAGGTAAATCCAGACGTGTAACAGGAATAGAGTAGTTGCAAATTCAAATTCAAAAGCACGAGGCGCAACTTGGTGTGCGAAAGGAGAAAAGTCAGAGGGAATCCATTGGAAAGGTGGACAAATATAACACTGAAGAGGGACAGAGAGGCAGAATGAGCAGAAATGTAGTGACGGTGACAGTAAATGGTGAAATCAGTTAAAACAGTACTGGTGCTCATCTTGACAGCCCAGCAACGATACTGTAAGTCTCTTGGAAGCCACATAACACGTTAACATCTTATTAATTATTTTGTACAGCTTCTGTGAGTCATGTTTTTTTTTCACATGAACTATACACCATCACACACCAAAAACGGCAACAGTACCTTGTGCATCTGGATGGGACGCGAAGGGCCGCGACAAAACATCGATATCTGATGAGCTGGACATGGAAACGGGCTGGGATGGGTGTGCTGATAACATGAACTCAGTGGTGGTGACTGGAGAATATATAATCCAACCTTATGGTAGCATAATGCGTGGTATTCCTAGCCCGAAATACACAAATTTTTTGGCCCCACCACTTTTGAAATCAACCTGGTGCCCTTGAATGGAGGTAGTAACAGGGCCGAATCTACGTCTATATATAAGGAGTGAGCAAGTAAGGCAGAACGACGGGACAGGACTGTGACGTTTCGTCGACGTGTTATGAGGGCGACCCACAACCCGGGGATTTAATAGCAGCTAGCAGCAGTTAGTAGCTAACTCAAAGAAGAAAAGTAACTGAAAATGTCAACTGGGGCGACAACACAGTCTGGGAACTATTTACCCTCTGAGCAGAGGATGAGATAATCCACCACATAACGGAAAATTATTGTTTTTGCCATGTTTTCCATTGTTTTGAAAGCACTGCTCGACGTGCATGCTTTTTTAGCCTTACTCAACCTAACCCCTGACTTGCTCATGCTCCCTTTTTTTCTTTTGGGGATGCAGATAACATTTACATTTCAGGCATCTGAAGAATCTGGATCTCACCTCCAGTTCCCACTGAAGAATAGCCAACCCATGTTGACTGCATCTCCCTACCATTTTCTCATTCACACTTCTGCTCGGGATGAGAGGCTTGTGGTCATGAGAGGGCAAGATGTAAATATTAATGGCGTCTTCCTAGGCTGAGCAGTAAGGTTAGCTAGCTTAGTTAGCTAGCCTCTTCTGTGGGGTGATACAGAAAAAAAATGTAACTGTTACAGGAAACTGCTCATAACAAGGTCTATGGATTATCTCAATCGAGTCATGATTTCTGGAAAATGTAGTTTATTGACATTTGTACACCACAAGACAAGTGCAATCTTGGTCCATTATATTTGAGAAAAGGCAGAAATGTCTACAGCTGATACAAAACTGAGTAACTCTTTTTGGGGTAAACCTTTGGGGTGAACTGTCCCTTTAAGCTGTGTCTTTCGAACATTCAAATTTTAGGAGGACCCTCTTAATTTGTGATTTACTCAAACTGTTGAAACCAGGAAGCAGCAAGTTTCTACTTGGTAAATGGAAGTGTGTGGAACCTTGAATATTTTAAAAAGACAGATTTAAAAAACCATTCAACATTATTTTGTTGAAAAAGTTTATTTGTTTATTTGCTATTTTGGGCTACAAGTCAAATTTGACTTTACATCTTTCCTGATTTTTTCTGTCTTAAAGGATTAGCTGGATTCAAAATCAATTATAGAGGAATCAGTACTATATTACATGCAGGCTAATAGTTCTGTATTGCATCTGGCAGCAGCTCATAGCTTTTAACACTCCATATTTTTTGATAAGAATCTAAAGTCTAAACTCTAATTGATGCAAAATGGTGCAGTCACAATTTTGACTATAGATCGAGAATGAGGGAACATGTCGTGCTACTTTATCCTTGACACTGGCAACATTTGCATTTTAGATTAGATTTAGATAAGATTTTATTGATTGCTTTTATGTCTGAGTCTGATGCCTGAATGTACGCCCTGACCCTTAAACGCCTTATGAGACAGTGCAAAATGTAAGTTCTTCAGGCTTGATGCGCTTTATTTAAACCTTTGCTGTCAAAACTGGAATGACCTGCCTGAAAAAATATATATAGTTTTTCATTACTGTCTTTTACCTCATATTATTGATGCATTTTCATTTTGTATAAATCACTTTAAAATTAAGGTTTTGAAAGTGGTTATGCAAATGAATGTTATTTAAAATGAGATTTAATCTGCAACCTTTCTTATTTTAACCACCGACTCCTGCTATCCATTATTCATCAATATGCCATAAATACTGAGGTGTTATGGGGAGACGCTGCAATTGACCAATTCAATATGTTTAGGTTGACACCACAGTGAATTTAAAACTAATAAATATTGATTTAATTGATCTACGTGTGCAAGGAGCTTGATTGAAGTCTAACAAAGATGGGTCAGAGGTGTTTTTGTGTGTATGTGTGTAGCACGTTTGAAACTATTAAACTGTTACTTAAAAATATTGCTGTCAAGGGAATGGAAGGGTACAAAATAATTGAATATTTTCAGCCTACACCATGTTGTGCACAGTGTTTCATATGAGTGTATATTTCTTTATTGTTAATAATGTCTCAATGAAACATTCAGTCACAATGATCTATGCTCTCGCTCTTACTTCACAAAGCATGTGGACTTTATAACATATAATATATATTATATAATTTATAATATAATAAATGGCACTTTGCTTATGGTTTCAAGCTTTCTTTCTTAAAATATTTCACTTCAGGGAAAACTATCTTGCAAAGAGAGTGCTAGTTGTAAAAGTGATTTTTCCTCTACAATAGGTAAGTAGTTTGTGTTATCTCATCACAACTTATTGATTAAAGTCCCCCTTCAGTCAAAAATGTGTTTTTCTTCTAGTTCCTACAGTTGAATGTTTGAGTTTCACTGTGTAGAATGATGTATCTACAGAGTCTGACACTATCAGGGTGTTTTCACACTCATTACTGAAAGTGTAAATTTTCTTTGTGCTCATTGAAAATCTCATTTAAGAGGCGGGCCTATGAGCATGATTTGTGACATCACAAATAGTTTTGAAGACAATTCTGGCTTTACACAGGTGTGATGTGGAAACTTGAAGGCTCCAGAATGAACTTTACAGTTAAGTAGGAGACATCTTGGGTCCAGCAGATAAACTTGTGAAATGAAAAAAAATATTTGCATATTCATATATTCTGGAATTTTGAAATGAGAGAGAAGGAATAGGTACCATTTTAAGGATTTTAATATGGTAATTATAATAAATATAAACCCATGTCAGACACACATTAGAGAAAGTCTTAATACATGTGTGAAAGGGGATCTTTAAGCACTTATGTCGCCTGCCTGATTTCTTTTTAATTGAAGTTAGTCAGGTCACAGACTGCAAACTACCATGGGTAAACACTAAGAGAACAGTACAACATTTATGTGATATAAATGTAAATGTGTAAATGTGTTAATGTGTCGGGTGAAACTTGAAGGTCAATGCAGCATTAACTGGATTTTACTCCACACAGATTGCACAACAGAACTTGGTGAGTTAATTTAAACTGTTGAACCGAAGACACACAGAGTTGGGTATTCAAATATTTCAATATCTCGATACCTCTATATAATAATGCATATAATAATGGGATAGAAATATTCAAATAAACAACAACAACAACAAAATTCAGGCAAGACAGAGAATAGTCTGCTAAAAAGAACACAACTTAAGTATCCTATCTTTTCTTCTTCCTTTAAATGACTCTCCCAATGTATTAGTACCAGTACTGTTGGACACAAGGGGTCTCAAGTTATGCGTTTTCAACTTGAAAATCACTTCTCCAGATGATGGATGACGTCTGGCATGGTAACCGGCCTCCTTCAAGGCCTGCAGAGAAATAGTTGACAGTCCAGCAATTTCCTGAACATCACCATGCGTTGTTTTTGAGTGGATATCAAATTTGACTTGTGGCTCATGATAAACGAGTTTCAGGCTGCACAACAATAAATAGTGAGCTCGTGTTGCAAGTGATAACGCTTTTGTTTTTTCTGCTAGAATTTGAAGACATGCTGCCCTCCTTCACTGTAGACAACACACATTAGTACAATGAATACTTGATTGATTATATACTGAGATGATAGATGATTGAGCATGACTTTTATCAAATCACCAAACCATCACGTTTTATTGAAGTACTCAAAACTTGACAGTTCTTCATCTCTCAATCAGAATGAACACAGTCGCCTGCTGTGATTTGAATGTGGCAAAATAAATAAATAAATAAAATCAGCAAGAAATTCCTAAACACATATAAACTAAAAACATCTGATTATCTAAAAAAAACAAAAAACAGTCAGGGGGGCAAAAAGTTCTAAAAAACTAACCAAAATCAATTTGTTCTGCTACATCAGTGCTACACACACACACAACACACCATCTGTCACTCACTCTTGTACAAACACTCACACCACCCTGTCACAATGCACACTTATACCTATTTTCTCATCTACCCCTCCGTCTCCCTTTCACACACACACGCACACACACACACCTTTATTCCCTCTACAGTAGGGGACATTTATTCTGATTATGTTGGGCCCTGGAGATCGAAGATTGTAGTAATCAGAAAACTGGCCAGGCATCTATCACTGCAGCAACCAATCAAACAGCCCGTTCCACCGGCAGCGAATGGAAAAAATTACACACAGAAATGATTCCCACCGGTCTCGGAGTGTGCATGTGCTTTTTTTTTTGTACTTCTATCGTTGTGAGGACAAATTTTAGGGGCAGGAAAGTTTTCTAAAGTGAGTTTTTATTGGTCTTCACTTTAACACATGTGTGGGTTATAATTAGAGTAAGGTTAAAGCTGGGCAAAAATAATTAATGCAGTTTGGGGTTAAAGAGTTAGAGAATTGATGTTAGCCACTGATTGGTCCTCACAAGAATGATTTGTGGTGTGTATGTGTGTGTTTGTCTGGGGAGTGTGAGGCTATTTGTTTTAGCTGATGATAAAGGCGGTAGTGTATTTGGAGAGACAGAGAGGAGGGTATGGCCGACAGAGAGGTAGGGGTGGTACCGGCATTGATGGGACCCTAAAGGCTGGCCAGCCTAGAAACGACCCACGAACACACACACTTATATACACTGTACTGGGGCTTTGGCAGACAATCGAACACACATGCTTTTAATGACTCTTTTCCTCTCTCTGATTCACACACACGCATCACACACTGGAAACATGCAATTATCTCCTGTGCACATTATCATAGACATGCACATGCTCACAGGAACTGGATTGCAATTAAGGTTCAGCTAGTCCCTGTTGGAAAACACTGATAAATATGATGGTGAACATGACATGGAGAGAGATGGGGGACCGAGAGGGAGGTGGGGAGGGAAGAGTGAGGCAGAAAGGAAGACAAATTTTAGGAAAGAAATGAGACGCTGAAGAAAAAGGACCTAGGTGCACCTAGTAGGATAAAAACCAGTCTGTTCCAACTGTCTGTGTCGCTGTTCTACATAATTCCTGCTGGTGTCTGCATACAGTCATCATATTTGGATCTTTTTTAAAATTTCTTCATTACATTCAAACAAACCATTTTGGTGTCATTAGTTTAAGTCCAATGAATAAAATGTGAAAGGGTTGCTCATAGTGACAAACCTACAGAGATTTATCAGTACACTCTGCAGTTGCCAGATCTAAAAAGCTTTTTTAGTGTCTTCAAAGTTTACATGAAATGGAAGGCGGAGTGCTATTTGCTTTCAAATATTTACGTATTTTCTGTAAAAAAAAAAAGAAAAAAAAAAGGTCAGGTAGGGAGGGGCTTTTTAAAGTAGCCCATAGCATTAGTGCTGCATGTGTGTTACCAAAAAATAACGTAATACTGTGTTAAAACATCTCACCGTACAAATCTTGTTGTCTTTGTTTTTATTTGGTGCATTCAAAATCTCGTACAAACTATATTTTGTCTACGCTCTTGTGCAGCCACCTGTATGACCTTGTATGACACCAACAAACATGTACAAAGATGACTGACGATGAGATTTTAGGAGATAGTGAGCTTTTTGTTATTTGATTTATTGTTAAAAAAATAGGCTGCAAAGAAAGTATTCATGAAGTCTTAAGAAAAGGGCATTTACTTTGAACATGATTAAAAATGTTATTCTGGCTTATGTCAACTGGTATTTGCTTTTTAAAAAAAAATCCTTCCCTTTCTTTCTCATTACCAAAGGACCCCACTTAATAAATGACAATATACTACATTTCATTTTAAAGTAATTCTCAGAGAGGCTCAAGTGGACAAGAGACTTGGGCCAAAGTATGGCTCTGTGGTTTTTGGTGCTGACTCAAAGAGCTATTCACTGAAAGCAGCATTGTACCACAACCACAAAAGAAATGGAGACAGTTAATTTTATATTTTTCTGTTTGTTTCTCCATGGCGCTTCAGCTGCTACACTAAAGACACTTTTGAATTTAGTCCAACTATATTTATATAATAAAAAGCATAATTCAGACAACCCTCACTGAAAAGTCACAGTCTCAGTTGCATTACTGTATAAGCACATAATACACAGCGTAACAAAAGGCAACAAACCTAATTTTAAAAAAAGGCTTCCTCTTAGAGTAACGGGAAAAAATGAGGCTGTAACAGCTATACATCTGTACATGATTTTAACATGACACACGCCGTCACACACAATGAAACACTGAGCTGGAATGAGCTCACAGATGGCGAGGCTATGGGACGCATCTCATCTTGTAGAAGGTGCCTTTGTAACCTGCACAATGACAGCTGTATATAGGTAGTAAACACACACAAACCAAACACCTGTACACACACTCACAAGAAGGTAGATGCTACCAGCTAAAGCTGGTAACAAAGCTGCAAGTTTTTAAGCAGTGACAGTGAGTCAGAAGGGGGTCAGTATGTGTGTGCGTGTGTGTTTATGTATGTGTCAATGCAGCTATATTTTGCGTGTGTGTGTGGTGCATATGTGTAATGTTTCCCTCCATCTGTTCTTCCTTCCTGCTTCAGGTCCCAGTTATGGTTTCCTACTGTGATCCTGCTGTTGTTAGCTGTGCATCTAAGGAGCAAGGCTCCCTGTGTGTGTGTGTGTGCGTGTGTGCGTGTGTGTGTGTGTGTGCGTGCGTGTGTGTGTGTGTTGTAGAAGTCTGATGAAAAGGGAGAAGAGTCTCAGAAGGATTTAGAAATCCACTTGGGATCCTTAAAGATGGCTTGTTTGCTCAGTAACAATGCTTCAATACACACATGTACACGCTAGCTCACACACACACACACACACACACACACACACATATGAGCAAGGTTTCTCTCTCCCCCTCTTTCTTTCTCTCACACACACTCACACACTACATTTAAAAATGATATTTTTTATATCGGTGGCTAAATGACTAATGGGTACAAAACTTTTTCGGAATTGGTCCAGTAGATCAACTCAGCTGCTAAATGGGCTGCAGTGTAATCCTTGCAGGCAACAGCATCCGCCAAAGTACGTCCAATAAAAAATCTTGTTTTAACCACTGGCTCAGAATTGTTATTTTAAGTATCTGACAATATTATGAAAATCATACCTGTAGATAAAGACCTTTTTTAAAAAGATGAAGGTCCTTTTTGTTTCATCAGAATAAGCTGTTATATCACTCTCTAAAAAGCCAAATAGACTCCACTGGAAAAAAAAATTAATGGAACAATTTTACCCCAAAGAACTGAATTATAATAAACTCCTGTGTTTACCCCAAGGGTTCCATGGCAGCCATTGCAGCCCATTTCTGCTAGTGGAGGCAGTCTTTTGGATTAATTCCAAAACTTTTTGTACCTATTAGTCTTTTAAACACCAAAGTTATGTAACAACAGAGGGCAGGTTTGAAAATACCAGGATTAACCTTTAAGATTGAAAGGCTACAACATGAGTACTGCTTTCATTCAGATTGTAAACAAGCAGTAATATAAGGGCTAAGTACTGGAATGTGCAATAATGTTATTGGGGTTTTTTAAGGAACCGATGTAGGCAATGTCCCCACAAATTAACAACAAAAACAAGAGTGGGTTTGTAAGAGAGGGTGACTATATTGTCCCAAAATTGAAAACATTTAACTGCTTTTCTCACTAGTTCTAAGACTGACCTTTTACTATTCCTTTTACCTCTGCAATTCTCCTTTCTAACATTTAAAGCTCAAAGACAGAAAAAGAACCAGCCTATTATGTGGCTGTCATCTTGCATGCCAAAATAACATTCCTGTTAAAAGCCAAGTCTTCACATTTGTTCAGATGGTTTGAAAGCAAAACACAAATGCACTGAAGGAACTTGAACTCATATTAGTTGCAAATTTTTATGTCCTCTCACCAATGGTTGCTGGGACTGTTGGCTCAAAAAATCACAGTATCTGTGTGAAATTTACTTGCATGTAAATCAGGAGAATAAATTAAAGGAGAGACATCAAACGCAAACGCAGGAGAGTGAAACAGAAAAGGAAGACAGAGCAGTAAAATAAAAGGAGCAGGTGGGAAAATATGTTCAGAAGAGGATGTGGTGACAAATAAGGAAATGAGGTGATAAGCTGGGAAATGACTGGCATGTCTGATTACCCATTACTGATTATCACAAAATAGGCATTCAATATGAATGAGTCAAGGGGTAAGTGTGGTTAAATAAGCACCTCTTCATTGTTTTTTCTTATTTTTTTTGAATGAGCCAGAAATTAAATATATTAAATATATTTTAAAGTGATGTCCCTAATGACGATTTTAAGATTACATAACGTCTGATTAGTGATTACACTGTCAAAACTAATGTCAAACTGTCATTAGGGACAACTCTAATATGTCTGATTAGTGATTACCAGTGACAAACCAAATAAATCAAAGTTGCTGATAACCAGTATTATGTGTCGCTGCTTTCCAGCTTTTTTGCTTCATGAGCCTTGAAAGTGAAGCAGTGTCTACTTGGGTTTCATACGGTATATAAGCCGTATGTAGTCCAACCAAAGAGTGATGTTTCATAAAGAGACAAAACTCTGTATGTATTTCGTTTCGATGTGTAATCAACATGTTATGTCCATTCTAGCTCTAGCTAGTTTCATGAGTAATTACAGCCTAGTATTATTCCCAAGGCGTGAAGTACCACCATTTTGTCATATCCCTCCGTGTCTCATCCAGAAGGTACTTAAAGCGTCTGTATGAGACGACCTTTGAACTACCTCCAAGGCAACATAGTTTACAAAGTGAAAAAGAGGGGTGGAGGTCAGGGTTGAGTGGCGGGTCACTGTGCTCACCCACAAAAAAATCTATTATCTTTCAATATGGTGCAGGATCACTCCATGAAAAAGAGACCTCAGTCGGGTATAATAAGACCTGCACTGAATATGTTTTTTCTCTATTTATTCATTCTCTCAAAACGTTGTACAAAACATATTCAGTCAGACGTTTCGGCGTCTGCCTTCCTCAGTAGCTGCATCAAATCACTCCCTGGTCAAACCAGTAAAGCAGTTTTTATGCCTAAACTTTACCAAGTTTCAAGTGTTGTTTTATGTGAACCACCTATTAGAAAAGCTTTGCTTGCCACACACTAACCCTAACCCTAAAGGGTACCATCCGCCTTCTGTGACAAAGCGGTGGTATCTGAAGACCTGGCATAAGAACACAGCAACTAACATAGCTAGCTACATAACTAGCTACATTCTAGCTTGAGCCAGCAGGGAGCAGTGTGGCACTTCGCTCTAGGGTGGTCTTTACATCAGTTGGTTTGTCATGGCTAAACAAACAGAAGTGAAGTTGCCCTGTCTCATTTATTGCTCCTGTTTGTAGAAACTATTATCTATTTGGTACCAGCTGCTACTTGTAAGTGAGAAAAAGTTTTATTCCCCCACCTCTCCCATCTTGATAATTATCTCAAGACTCTCAAATTTATCTGTGGCCCCCTTTATCTTGTGTCCAGATTGGGAACCAATGTTTTGAATAATACAGAATCTTGATTATATTACACTTAGACAGTGAAAGCAATTTAACAATTGATTTCACACTCCTATGAGTAACCACACATGGAAAGACGTGGGTGATGGATAAATGTGGAAGATAAGGATGCACTGATCCAACTTTGTCTCTTCCAACTCTGATTCCGATACTTAAGCTCAGGTCCCAATCCAATACCAGTTCTCTAGGGTTTTTTTTGGTGGAATTCATTGTGATAAATACATTTTAACGGCTCAGTGATGTCTGGTATACCTGACCTGCTTAAAAAGGTCAGGGCCTGTACCAATCCATTTTTAACACATAGCTCACTCCACGTGAGCTATGGGGTGCCCCATAGCTTCCACATACAGGAGTCCACCCCTGCTTGTCAGTCTACCA
Organism: Hollardia meadi; assembly: GCA_037974645.1. Classification (NCBI taxonomy): domain Eukaryota; kingdom Metazoa; phylum Chordata; class Actinopteri; order Tetraodontiformes; family Triacanthodidae; genus Hollardia; species Hollardia meadi. Next base: position 19,407 of record JBBPCS010037865.1, read on the forward strand.
TGGATGCAAACTGCTGATTACCATATTTTCCATCTCCCTGTGAACTAGACACAAGAACAACAGTAATTCTTTTGGAGGTTGCGACTAAACTAAAATGACATACTAAACACACTAACACACTGGCGTAAATGATAAGTTTTCTTCTCCAAACTCAATTCTCTTTGTGCAATCGTGCAAGACCCCTCATCACAATGCTTACAGCTATTACTTTCCTTTTATCTGGATATCACTAATGTAATTCTTCCCTTTGTTCTGATTCTGTATCATTATATTTGTTTTCTAGACTCGCATTCCACTTCCTTGCTTCTCTGTTTTCCATACATTTACATCCCTCGTTCCCACTTTTTTTAAATTGATTTGTTCTCTTATTTTTTTTCTCTTTCTGTTATTTCTCATCATTCCAGTCCTCTGAGCAATTTTTTTTTCAGAAAACAACCATAAAAGAAACAGAAAAATCCCACCCTGACTATAAGTTGTTGTTTTTTTCTTTTCTTTCCCTTAAAGTAGTCTGTCTTACCAAACAACATTACAAAAGCAATTCCACACCAGTCAATAGGCTCCAGGATTGGCTCTCATCCGCCTTGTACCAAAGGGGCTGCCATATCATCAATACAGATTTATACTGTAGCCTGGTAGCTAATATACACATGCCAATATGCTGGATTTCTGTAGACGGTAAAAATACATGGAGCAATCTGGGCCAATTTTATGAAAAGTACTAAAAGACTGGCAGTGGAGAGAAAACAAGGCAGAGAGACAGTAGCTGCTGGAGAAAAACAATGAGACAATTAACCCAGTAAACTTGCAGACAGAAACAGAAGACAGACACAATCAGCTGTTCTAGAGGAGCTAGAAGAGTTGCTAACTAAAGCAAGTTTTTATCCTAAAGTAGTGTAGATTTTCTAGAAAGAAAAAAAATGTATCGGTAAAAGAAAATGCAAAATAATGTACATTTCCTTTCAGTACCATTAAGTTATTATCAGGAGTTGGGCCAATTACAATTACTGGCACCTACTCTCTAGTCATGTGCCATGAAACCAATGCAGAAGAAGAGGGCATAACAAGATGATGTAATTAAAAGAGTACAAGTCAGTCTTCAAACAGTGGAACACCATGTTGAAAACATGATGGAAATATGGCATTTATGCTTGTTTCAGGCATTCATTTCAGGAGAGATACAGTTTCTTTATTTCTTAAGCCTAAACCTTGTTTTTCCTTGACTTACTGTATATACACATCTGACTGGCCTTGAGAGATTAACCTCTCTGTGAACTTGACATGTCATGATCTGTTTCAATGCATGCCTTCATATCTTCAAATGCCATTTTTGTCCCAGGTAACAGAGAAAGCATTATTTTTGTTTTGATGATTACACCAGCAAACAGACCTGCAACTGTCCATTACCAGGCAGGAAAAAAAGAACACTGAAGATGTATCCAGCTGTGATGATAACCTCGAATTGTGATTTAGGTTTTGCGAAGACCCCCTCACTCACACATGTGACAGGAAATTATTGACTGTACAGACTGTGACCAGATGCTTGTAGCATGTGCGGGTGTGTGTGTGTCTTTGTCATATGTGAGCGTGTGTTGTGTGTGTGTGTATGTGGGGGGGGGGGGGGGGGGCCC
>JBBPCS010037875.1:0-21032 GCA_037974645.1 Hollardia meadi
GGGGGGGGGGTTAGATCCAAATGTCAGCTAGATGCTCTTACTTGAAGTTATCATCAGGTGCTCCCACACTTTGTTGGTCCTCTTTGGCAAACTGATTACTACAACTCCGTTTCCAACCTTCGCTGTACTTCTGACATCATCAACAGGTTCGAACAGGAAAGCTTCAAATAGATATGGTGGGTAATGCACCTGTACACAAAGGACAGAGGAAAACATTTGGTTGGCTAGGTGGCCTGCCTACTTAATGGAGAGAATCACCAAACGCCATTTTGCCAAGTTCTGACCTATGTATTTACACATTATAAAATACAGCAACAATCAGTGTAGGCCAGTTCTAAAAATTTAAACGTTATTGAATGTTTTGTGTGCTGAACGTGTTGTTCATTTGCTATGTAATGGGATGTTTTTAGTCATGCATTTCTACGTTTCGCCTATGACAGTCGACAAAGCCACAGAAATGGAGTGCGTGGCAGCTGCATACAGTAAAAAGGGAACACAACGTTTATTTTTGTTAGCTAACTTTACCTTGAGGTAGTTGTCTGTAGACAGGATATCCACCTTCCCAACGTTGGCTCCTTTTAAAGGCACACATATGTTAACCGTCGAGTCAGTCTGTGTCCATGAGTAGTCTGTCACTAGCAAAGGCATTTTCGGCACAGCTAACCTTCAAGTATCAACCTCCTGTTTGCAGTTGCGTCAGCAGAAGCTCAGGAGTAGCAGCTTTCCAATTACGGTTCACCACATGCGGAAAAAAAACAATATATTTGGGTTAAAAACTAATTTCTGCGACTAAAGGCGAAGAGCAGTGAACCGCAAAGTCTGGTTCTACTCCTGTGTAGCGTCTTGTTCCTATGGTGACCCGAGATACATTATGCTGCCTTCAAGTCTGTCGGAAAACTCATAAACTCAACAACCCAATAAAATTGGATTAAATTAAACATACAGTCGACCAATATATTCAGTTCAATTCAATTCAATTCAATTCAAGAAACTTTATTTGTTCCCGGTGGGCAATTAAAAGGCACACAGAGTAGCTGTACAAGAATAAGAATAATGGCGACACAAAACAAAGCAAGCAAACTGTACAGATTAAGATGATGCCATGTGAAAAAACAGCATCAGTGCAAATGTTACTGCAAATAAACAAACAAGAGCAGCATCTTGAAACATGAGCAGCATCAGTGTAAATTAAAAAAGAAGTGATAAATATATGTGTATATGTATGTAAACAGGTATGAAATGAGAATAGATATATGTATATACTGCATATAAACTGGTACTGACTCTAAATGAATATATAAACAGGTAATGAATAATCAAGTATGACTGTGGGTAAATATACAGACAGATATGAAGAAATCTATAAACCGGTAGAGTGGAATAAATACAACAGAGATACAGTAATAATATAATATGAGGTGCATTATGGCAGTGAATAATAACTTAAATATACAAAAAGCTATATTACAGTTTAAGGTGAATGTTAATAGTGAGGTATGTGTCCATCATGAGGTAGCAGAAGTATTTAAAACAGTGTGCTTTCAGTGAGTGTCTGGCAGACAGGGGGAGAGAGTAGATGGGGGTGGGGGGTGTCATGAGCTGGGTGAGCAGGGTGGTGGAGGGTGCAGGGATGGTTGGGAGTTAAGGAGCAGAACAGCCTTGGGAACAAAGGTTGCCCTTCTCCTCTGTGTCCTGCAGGGGAGCCACTCAAACGCAGGGAACAGAGCGTGTGAGGGGTCCTGTACAATCCTGCTCAGTGTTTGCTGCTCACACATGGTGGAGAGTGCTCTGACACGGAGTCCAATGATTTTGGAGCACACTTTGACTGTGCTCTGCAGTTGGTTTCTGTTTTGCAGGCTGATGGAGTGGAACCAGCAGGTTATAGAGAATGTCATGACACTCTCAATGAAGGAGTAATAGAAGGTGGTGAGAATGTCCTTGTTGACCCCAAACGAGCTGAGCTTCCTCAGGAGATACTGCCATTGTTGACACTTCCTGAGGATCTCCTCTGTGTTGGAGGCAAACTTGAGTAGGTTGTCAAAGATTGTGCCCAGGTACCTATACTCCTCAACTATCTCGACTGGTTTCCCATGGATCGAGGTGACGACTGCTGCAGCCAGCTCCTTCTGCTTGTTGCAGAATGTCACCACCATCTCTTTGGTCTTTTTGACATTCAGTTCCAGGCAGGAGTTATCACACCACTCCACAAACTCATGCAGAGCTGAGCTGTGGTGCTGTGCTGGGCCTGAGAGCAGAGACAGGAGGACTGTGTCATCAGCATACTTGACCAGATGACACTCTGGCTGGGTGGACCTGCAGTCGTCAGTGTAGAGGATGAAGAGCAGAGGTGAGAGGACACAGCCTTGAGGGGAGCCAGTTGAGGTGAAAGAGAGGTCCGAGAGAGTTTTGTTGACCAGCACTCTCTGTGACCGGTTGGTGAGAGAGTCAGTGATCCACAGGATTAGTTGACCATCCAGGTGGAAGCGGGTGGCGAGTTTCTCAGCAAGAATGTGTGGCTGCAGGGTGTTGAATGCAGAGGAGAAGTCTACAAACAGAAGTCTGGCTGTGGTGTTGGGGTGTTCCAGGTGTTTGTGAATGGTGTCAATGATGAATGTTTTTGCATCATCGACCGATCGGAGAGGGTCCATCAGGGGGTCAGTTGCCTTGATGATGTGCTTTTTAATGACCCTCTCCATAGCCTTCATCACAAGGGAGGTGAGAGCCACCGGTCTGAGGTCATTCAGGACCTTGATGGTGCCCTTCTTGGGTATGGGGACAACTGTGCTGTGTTTCCACAGCTGGGGGACTGTGCCACTGTCCATGGAGCTCTGGAACAGAAGCTGAAACATGCCACCTAGCTGCTCTGCACAGTACCTCAGGACGCGGCCACTGATGTTGTCTGGGCCAGGTGCTGTGCTCTCCTTAGTCCTCAGGGCTCTCACCACGTCCTCCATGCTGAAGGTGAGTGCAGAGTCTCCAGGTTTGAGGGAGGAGATGGTTGCGTCTAGCTGGGTGGTGTTGTCCGTCTCAAATCTGGTGTAAAAGGAGTTGAGGTTGCAGTTTTGATGGCACGCTTGACCTCCTTTTTTTCAGTTTCAGAGCCAGTGAAGAAGATCCTTTTTTTCTTGTTAAGGATTTCTTTGATCCTTTTCTTGGTTTCTTTTCTTTGGTTTATTGTTGGGGAAGATTGTGAGGAGAAGGTGGGGATGATGTTATCCACACAGAAGGATATGTGTCCACTTGCTCATTACATTACATTTAATTTCATTTAGCTGATGCTTTTATCCAAAGCGACTTACACATGCACTCATATACCGATGGGGTTCAGTATCTTGCTCAAGGACACTTCGACGTGTAGACTGCAGGGGTCGGGGATCGAACTCCTGACCTTCTGATCACTGGGCGACCGCTCACCACCTGAGCCACATTGATGTTGTCTGAGGAGGCTATGAGGTTATTCCATTCAGTGGATTCAAAGCATCCCTGTAGCCTTGCAGTACTGTCACTGTTCCACTGTTTGGTGTTTTTAACAACCTTCTCTGTCCTGGCTGGTGCGAGCAGGATGGTGTGGTGGTCAGCCCAGCCGAGAGGGGGAAGGGCAACAGATTTGTATGCATCTGGAACAGAACCATAGCATTTATCCAGTGTCTTCCCCAGGCGGGTGGTGCATGTGACATATTGCTGGAATCCCTTCAGTGATTTGTCAGCTGAACAATGGTTAAAATCTCCCAGGAAGAATTTGGGAGAGTCCGGGGATATTAGTTCAAGCAAAGTTCAAGAAATGTTGTATTCTTTCCTGAAATGTTGTCGTGTTTCCTTAAATGTTGTTGTTTCCTGAAATGTTGTCGTGTTTCCTTAAATGTTGTTGTGCTTCCTGAAATGTTGTTGTTTCCTAAAATGTTGAAGTGTTTTGTGTAATGTTGCAGTGTTTACACCTTCATGGCCACCATAGGATATCCTGATTTGTTATATTTTACATTAGAAAACATGCTGTGGAGTTTTAAATTTTAGTTTTTTTGTCACATTAAACTAGAGGGCGCTGCACAGCAATATATCTACTGCAGCCAGAGATAATGTGTCTTTCCTACCTTAACCAGATTATAACCTTCTGATCTGGGTTGTACTAAAGCTTTAAAAAATATTAGCAGTGCTGAGTAGATTATATGTTTACTTTGTGACATTCAGCCCCTCTTCCCCACGGGAAATATTTAACAAACAAAGACAGTTTGTTTCTAAGAAGAAGAAAAACAAATCATGCCTAAAGAAAAGCCAATGAACAAGCTGTCATGAGACAGCCTGAGGCTTTGTTGCGTTTGAGCATATTTTACAAGTTTTACTCTACTGCAATTCTAAAATGCTCGTATTTTACTGACACTCACCCTTCCTATCTAGTGGTAAAGGGACAGCTGTAGGACCGATAATGTATCTTTTCTGTATCTTGTCTATTCACCCTATTACCGATGAGCTATGGGTTGAAATTGTGTTATGGTGTTACTCTTGTAATTCTATGTAATATTTACCATGCTATTTTCTTGTAGATCATGATTTTGTTGTCCATGACTTTTTGGATAAAAGCTTATATTTGAAAAAAAATGTGTATGTACTGTATACATATGCATATGTATTTAACACACCTGTGAGTGCTTATGTGATTGTACTGAGTGAACCTGAAGCACAGCATTTGAACCACGGGCAAAACATGTTGTTCGCTCTTATTAAAATCTAAGTAAAATCACTGTAAAGTAAAATGAAACAGCATGAGTGGATTCAGAAAATAAATGCAGTGCAGAGAGTCACTCTGCTACAGTGACTAAAAAACCTTGCATGTTATCCTGTGGCTTCTCATAGTTAAATGTATAAATCTGTGCAACATGAATAGGTCTTCCTCTCAGAGGAAGGTGAAGAGCCATGTCAGTGATATGTGGTATGAACATTGCGCCTCTGTGTGAGGCCTCTGTGTAGACATTTTGTCTAAACAATGATGTTTCAATGAAATATATAGTGTATTTCAGTACACAAGATGGTCAAAATAAACTTTGTATCAGAGTCATCACTCCGGTTTCATCTTTAAAGTGAAGCACTAAATATGACTTACAAAAATGCCCTTTTATCCAATCAGCAATCAGAATTAGGACCTTTACACAGTACATCATAAAGATGAGCCTGTAAAGAAAGTCTGTATTCCCTTAACAATATGCTCATTTGAATTTTAGTAAAAACATGTTTTTAAAAGTTGAGATTTGAATGTAGACTTTCCTGTTCCTTGTTTGAAATTATTGTCTTTAAGTTAGTGAGTTGTTATGAAAGGATAATATGGAAGTATCTTAAAACTGAAATTCTACCAAATTAATGTTTTGTTTCTTTGTTTGTTTGTCTATTTATTTCGAACATTTAAAATATATATATATAGATATATATATATATATATAGAGAGAGAGAGAGAGAGAGAGAGAGAGAAAAGATAGAACAATACAACAATAAATAATGTTAATAAAACAGAATTTCAATGAGAAACATAACATAAATATTTGATGTCCGAAAAGGAGTAGGGAGAAGCAACATGCTTGTCCAGCCCTACCCCTAATCTATATTAATCCATCAGATAATCAATCCATTACATAAATCCACCCTCCTCCCCAGCGACCCTCCCCACGATTACACCATTGTGCTCTTCATACCAAACTACATTAACTATATAAAGAGTGTGAAAAAAAGAAAGAAACCCAATAACAACAGTATCACCCTTAACATGCTTTACATTCCTCTTCCTCATTTCTGTACCTCGCCAAAATAATTTCTTTGTACATCTTTTTAAACTGTCTGATATTTTTACTTTGTTTGATTTCTTCACCCAGTGCATTCCGCAAAATCACCCCACAAATTTATATGCACATGCTTTTAAGAGTGGTGTGTTTTAAAAGGTCCAGTGTGTAGGATTTAGTGGCATCTAGCGGTAAGGTTGCAGATTGCAACCAACTGAACACCCTTGGTCTCACCCTCCACTACAGCAGTCACTACAAACACGAAAAATGCAAAATGCCCTCTAAACAGGGTTTGGTTTGTCTGTTCAGGGCTACTGTAGAAACAAGGGAGAGCAGCTCCCTCCCTCTTTAGATATACAAGTCTTATTCTAAGGTAACGAAAACGACAATTCTTAATTTCAGGTGAACTGCTGACCCGGACTAGTCGAACGGGGGAAGGAACACTTTGAGGAGCTCCTGAACCCGACTAACTTGTCGTCTTGGGAAGAGGCAGAGCGTGAAGATTCAGGGGAAAACTCACCCATATCCCTGGCAGAAGTCGCTGAGGTCGTCAAGAAGAAGAAGTATGGATGAGTTCCGCCCTGAGATGCTGAAGGCTTTGGACATTGTTGGGCTGTCTTGGCTGACACGCCTGTCAATGTCGCGTGTAGGTCGGGGACAGTACCTCTTGAGTGGCAGACCAGGGTGGTGACTCCCATTTTTAAAAAAGGGGTACTGGAGAGTGTGCTCCAATTACCGGGGTATCACACTGCTCAGCCTCCCTGAGGAAGTTTATTCCAGGGTGCTGAAAAAGAGGCTCTGATTGTCAAACCTCGGATTCAGGAGGAGCTGTGAAAGCTCTCAATTTACCAGTCGGTCTACGTTCCAACCCTCACCTATGGCCATAAGCTTTGGGTAGTGACCGAAAGAATGAGATCGCGGATACAAGCGGCTGAAATTAGTTTCCTCCGTAGGGTGGCTGGGCTCAGCCTTTAGAGATAGGGTGAGGAGCTCGGACATCCGGAGGGAGCTCGGAGTAGAGCCTTTGCGCCGAAAGGAGCCAGCTGAGGTGGTTCGGATGCCTCCTTGGTGCCTCCTTTTTGAGGTCTTCCGGGCACGTCCAAAATGGAAGGATACCCCACGGTAGACCCAGAACTCGCTGGACGGATTATATATCCTATCTGTGTCTTGGGATCCCCCAGGAGGAGCTGGAAAGTGTTGCTGGGGAGAGGGACGTCTGGAACACCCTGCTTAGCCTGCTAACATCACGACCCGATCCTGGATAAGCGGAAAATAATGGATGGATGGAATGGAAGGTGATTATACACTAATGAAAACATAATCATGAATACTATATTCCACTTCTGCCCCGAAATCCTACATACTGGACCTTTAATATGATGCTTCATCTCGCAAGAGCTTAAAACCAGTATGACATAAGTTTTAATTCAAATAAATACAAGTAAAAATATGTTATATTAAATGTATCATTTTCAAAAGCCTAAGACGTCAGATTTTCCTTCTCCTTTTTGTCTCCCGCACTGTTGTCTTCAGGTGGTTGGTGTTTATGTCTGTAGAACAGATTGTGGTGGCAAATACAATATGTCAGAACATCAGATGCTTTTTGCAGATAAACCACGTCATACCACAATTACATGCGCCAAGAACAGATCTGTTCTACATGAACACTACTACACATTACTGTAACAGAAATGACATACGCAACAATAGTTTTTCTCTGGTAATACCTCTGTATAGATGTATAAAATATAGCTTCAACCCCAGAAACCTGCTATCAGTATTACTTTCACCAGATTTACAAATGAATTCTCTTTGGAGGAGCAACATGAAAACAGTGATGCCTTCCTCTTTGTGAGTATGTGTTCACAACACATATTTATCAGCTAGTTCATAACATTTTACATCAGCTGTATTATAACATTGTGTGACATAATTCAAATCTTTTGTGCTTATTTGTCATCACAATGCTATAACATGATTAAAACTTGGACTGTCTTAGGTTATCCCATCATCCATATCAAAAATGTCCACCATGATAACCTGAGAATCACTCCAATCACTTGATTGGACTTTTAAAATTGAGGAATGGCATTAAAACACAGGCTGATTATACCATCCAAAAATTAACACATATACATCAAAATTAGAACATCAAAGCCAAATACAGCACTATATCATTTTCCATCAAAAGTAAGTACTGTGTTGCTTTTCATACCTGGATCCTTCAAATTTCCTCCTTCGATATGAGTCCTTCTTCTTTATGAGGTAGAGAAGGACCATGTCACAAAAGAAAGCTCCCTGTTCAATGAAGTTTTATTCAGTGACGTGACTGTCAAGACTGGTAAAATAAAAGTCAAGGAAACAAAATCCTGTGCAGTTCCTTTTCAAAACATTTTGAACCAGATATGAATGTTACTTACAACGCCCATCAAAGCCAGTCCTGAAGCAATATTGATGGCTGTTGGGATGATGCTGAACATTCCCGCCTATGAATAAAAGCAGAAGTTTTTTTTTTTTTTAAACATCTGAAAAGCATAGAATTAAAGGTTACGTCTGTCTTTTATTAAAAATGTTAAATTAACTGTCTGTTAAGTCACTGTCTATTGCTACATGAGGTAACAGAGTGGTGAGTGAGCCTATGGCCTACTGATGAAAGAAGTACAATATTTATATATATTTGCAGTATTCTGAGGTGTCATAATAAAAATGCTGTATTAAACCTGCAGTGGATAACTTCTGTCTCCCTCTTCTGGTAGTGACAGTAATTGCACAAACACTGTTGACACCATCCTAAGCTCTGAAGTTGCTGTAGCCTGTAGCCCATACTGAAGCCCACTTTGTCACTAGGGTCTTCACTAAAACGTATTGTTACCGGTGAAACAGTGCTGGAAAGTCGCCTCCAACACTGATTTAAAAACTCTGCTATACTGTGAAATATAGAGATTTATCTGGCGGTGATCAGCTTAATCAGCATTGTGTGAACTCCTTTGACAAGGGCTTGAAGGTAATGGACATTTGGTTATATGAAAAAAGTCCTGCAGTCCAGGTTTAAGTTACTGTTAATGCAAACCGAACAGTTCCTACTGCTGCACCTTCACATTAAAAGGATTTAAGACACGAGCTGACTTTTATTATGAAGTAGACACAGGATATGCAATGCATTTGTCTGTGGGCTTAACATTTATCGCTCATCAAGTTCATCAAGAATGTGTCTACAAAGCAAGAAGAGTCATTTTTGGCATTTGTAGATTTGTTAATTTTGCGGATCAGTTTGAAATATGAATGAACATGAACAGTCGGGAGCAGCCACAGTGAGCTGCTAAATGAAGGCTGCACACCTTCAGCTCCTTTCACTGTGCCCTGCTCTCTGCATACTAAAATGAGAACATGGCTGCTCAGATAGAAATAAGACAATGATTGCCTGACTTCTGTGTTTAAATGACAACAGTTTGTTTTGCTTTAGCCCCACAATTCTGTGACTTGCAGTACAGGCGTCACCAAATCAACCAACCAATCAACCATCAACTGAAATCTTTGGGATTATCACTTCCTCCTGTTATAAACTACAAGGCTTTTGTCAGTTTGGTTTTATGTGCTAAAGTCCTGTGTATTGCATTTATCACTTCACAATGCTATGGTGGGGTGGGCAGTATTCCATGCATCACCCTGTAAAACACATTTTCCATACCTTTCCATGCACCATGATGCTAAATCGGATACCATAGACTTTGAATAGAGATCGATAGCTCTCTCCAGCAGCATTTTTGAAATACCGAGTGTGTCTGTTGGGATAAAAAGAGGGGTGGGGGTTGTATAACAAAGCAAAAATGATTCAAATTAAGACTTTTTGATCTCCTGTCAAATCATATGTTTTTAATTGTAAAAAAAGATTACATTGTTGAAAATGAGAATGAGCGTGCAACAAAGAGAAACAGACTGAGGCCCCATTCAAACCTGGTATTACCATCCATCCTGAGTGATCCAATCGCAAGTGGACAGCTCTAAGATCTGATCACTCAGACTACATTCTGAGGTGGTCTGGGCCACTTGTAGCCACTCTTTCAGCAGTGTGAATGCGAATGTGTCCTGGGCCCTGTAATGCAAATGACGTGTTTGGGCTCTCTTACCTGCTAACGTAAGCAGCAGATGTTTGTGAACACACTGTCTTTTTCAGCTGATAGGACTAATAACCGTGAGGAGAAATTTAATAAACGCCTGCAGCAAATTCTAAATGATCCATGCCTTCTTAGAAAGTCGGCTTTCAATGCAACATATGAAGTTGTTTGTGTCAGTTTGTGAGGGCATAACTGTACCAGCCTGTCTGCTGCTCCGTGTATCTTACCTGCCGACATTTAGCAGCTGTTTGAACACATTGTTTACTTACACTCAAGTTATGAGAGAAGAAAACATTTTATTGACACTAATGTCAAATATTACGAATAGAGCAAACAGTAACCAATATACCTGTAGGCTGCTTCTCTGTCGCCTGTGGGGAAAATCCCCAGACTCCCTTTAGAAATCACTCAGTTTTGTGAGTTGCTGCATTAGGAGAAACTGTGTGAAACGCTGTCTATGAGAAAGTCTTTATTTCTTTCTTTGTGTAAAAAACATTGTGTCCGTTTATCCCCGGGAACTATGTGTTTATTTGCATAAAGAGCGGGAAAGTGAGTTCCGACTCACTCAGCTGTCCACCTGTGATCGGATCACGCAGGACGCGTGTTAATACCAAATGTGAACAGGATCTATGACAGTGAGCCTCACCTGAAGTTAAATCCTGATGCGACGGTCTTGTTGGAGACACTGATGTCCAGACGAGCAAAGTGGTACTGTGGATGGCAGTGAGAGTAGCCTTTGTCAAGGTCACAGTCCCACTCTATCATAATGCCAATAGAGCCACCCTGGAAAACACAACACAGACAAACCACGGTAATTAATCATGTAAAAAAGTCTGGCTTCCCTGGGTGGACATCTGTACTCTACAGGACCAAAGGACATAAACACATTGATGCCCAAATTCGTAATGTCTTTTTCCGGTGATGTATCTTCACTTTGTCTTCAGGGTGTGTACACTTATTAGACCACTACATACAGAAATGATTGTGGTGGAATTGGGCCTAAATAATGACAAGTAAGTCCAAAGTGTATCCTGATGACTAGCATCATTAGGGATGCACCACTCTAACTTTTTCCCCCTCTCAAGGCCAAAAGCTCCACTTATTCTGCTGATACAAGCACCCATCTGATACCAGTGCTTAAAATCTGTTTGCCTCACCCGCAGGGACAGAACGAATGTAAGCGAAACACTTAATTTTTACGATGACATGGATGAAGATGTAGGTGGGACACATCTTCATCACCACCGATACCCCATCTGCATCATAAGGTCAGCATCTGCACCAGTGTGCATCGCTTGTAAAAATTGTTGTTTAAGATGATTCCATCACAATCAAGCACGATCACCTGAGATCAGTTTGTTTTGTCACAATATGGCCATGATACTGGAGATCAGTATGATGTAAGTTAGTAAAAAAAAAAGAACCATATTGATAACATGTTTGATTTAATAATAAAAATTTCCCTTTCCCTTAACACAGCCTTCTAATTTCTTTCTTTGTATGCCTTACAATTCAAACGTTCACTCTCAGCTGTGATGTAGATGTGATGGATGGTGGCTGGAACGTTGTTTTTTTTCTGACATACTAAAAATCAACTAAAATCTAAGTTGAAAAGCCTAATACTAACAAATGTGCTCATGTCCTGGAAGTTGTATCCAGCTCGCCTGACGATGTCTCCCAGGAGAAAGATGGGGCAATAGGGGTGGAGCTCCTCATCATATAGGCATTTCTTCAAATAGGATTCATCAGTCGTTTCAAGAACATTGGACCTCAGAGTAAAGAGACACACAGTAGTGCAGAACATATATGAGTGTGCACTTCTTACTGTTTCATAAATGTTTTCAGTTAACCACATTTATTATGGTGATAGTTGAACACATGAAGAGGACTTACTTTGAAAATGTGAATTTGGTAAATTGGATGAAATTCTTGATGTAGATGGTGAAGTTTTCAGCATTTGTCAGCAGAGGTCCTCTGAAGACAATAACAATGAGGCTTGTAAATCAAGTTTGTTATCAATAACTTCACTTTTTCATGTCTGTAACAGTTTTTTATCTGAATGTATTGTTGCTTCTTACTGTGGTTTGAAATTTCTTTCAACTGGACACCAGCCATAGATTTCACAGGAACCAGTAGATCTTTCATCTTTTCTTACGCATCGGCCACTCATAATTCCTGAAGAAGAACAATTATCCACTTGTGTTTCACATGTTGCACATTTGGAAAATTGGAGAGTTTGACCTTGCTGAATAGATCCGAATCACATTTCAGAGTGTTACTAAACTGGCCAACTTGATGGCAATTTAAAATCAGTGATGCTTTTTTCTCACCGTTACCAGCGACTACCATCTTTCCTTCTTCACAGTCTTTATCATCCCAACAGCGTCCATTCAGGACTTTGGAGCTCTGAGAAAAAAACAACAGACTTCAAACAACATTTAAACATAATAGGTCACACACACACACACACACACACACACACACACACACCGTGGATAAAACGTTTTATATCATCATGCTTGATTCAGGAAGCAAACGTGATGCGTTGTGATCATTAGATCTGTTGCAGTAGTCCATTTACTATATATATATATTTTTTAAAAAGGGAAGCCAAAACATCTTGATTGCCCCCTGGTGGCTGGTTGCAGTATATGTTATAAGCCCCTCCCCCTCCATGTTAGCAGGTGGGACATGGGCCAAACTAAAAACTCAAATTACATGTCACATAAATTTTTCCCAAAGATGGTTTTCTGTCGTTTTAGGTAGTTCTTATCACGCTGATATTTGTTCAAGTGTTTATTTTTCGGATCAATTTGGTTTTAATTTGTTATTTGATGCTATAAAAAGTGGGTGAAACATCATGATTGACAGCTGAGTCCTGCTCGCGATTGACTCCGGCGGGTGTATGGGCGAGAACCTGACTAGCTCCTAATTTTGACTGAATGTTCAATAGTTTTGTAGCTCATTATTTTGATTTAGCGTAGCATTTAATAATTTAGTATCTCATCATTTTGAGTTATGAATCATAACACTGACATTTGATATCCAAAGCTTTGACTTACCATGACTATTTTCATTTTTTCATTATACATTTCATTTTGCGGATCATCAGATCTGTGCAGCTGGGAGCAGCCGAAGGAACACTATTAATATGAAAGTAAAAATGCACAGAAGGTGTTGTTTGTGGCCACGTGTCTGTGCCCTTTTCATACCACATGAGGGACTGCAATTGTTGAGAGGCGAAATGTATACAAGAGCAGTGTTTGATGGCTGTGTAGTGCATGTACGGGCTTGCTCTTCTTCTCGGCTGTGGAGGCCGAGAGAGGCTGAGTTTACATACCAGGAACCCTCTGGAAATGTGTAGATGGAGTTGAGAGAAATGATGAGCAGTATAACTGAGACACACACACACACACACACACACACTGTCTATAGTGCTGTGAGGTAAATGCAGACCAGCGCTGGGCCACCACATACGTAGGAAAGGGACTGTAGATCAGCCATAGTCCTTCTTACCGCCTGTTTCTCTGCTCACTTTACACAATACACTGATGATTCACAACTTTCTAAATTACAGAGTGACTGGGGGTTACTGCAATGTGTAACTGTCTGTCATACTGACATAGGCTAAACCCACAAGTTAGAAAAAGTGTGTTTTATAGAGTGGGGACACCATATCACTGAGTAGATGTCACTGATGAGATTTTTGATATGTTATATAAATATGAGTCTTCTCTATCCTTGCTTTTCAAATATTGTAGTATTAGAGTACAGTATTACAGTATTATTATTGTAGTAACTATTTACCCAAAGGCCAACGCTTGTCTCAGTAGTTCACTGAAATTACAAAAGATCAGATAAGGTGATAAGTGGAGTTTGTACTTCCCTCACCATATATTGCCTTCTATATTTTAAAACATGGCCTGCTGGAATAGTTTCAAGATGATCAAACATCAAACAGTGGAGAGTAAATACAGTAACCTTTAAACAAACATAGTTAGTTCTGACAGCTCGAAGCGGCAAGTGCCGTCGCATTGTCTAAACAGCACGCCAAGCCCTCCAGCTAGCTGATACTCACAGCAGAAAACTCAAGTATCCTTACGTTAAAAACAACATGTTTGTCTCAAAAAGCATCCATGAGGGGCATCCTGGTGACATCATAACAACTACTAGACAGATGAAACGGCAAGAGTAAGTGAAAACACGGCCAAATAACAGCAGCATGAGAGTCAATGTCAGTAATACTGAACACTGGAAACAGAAACTCTTAAAAGTTCAGGTTTATCTTTGTGTCACCAATTATGGATGCATGTATCATGAGATATCATCTCCAGTGCACAACGTAAGGGCCACTGGACTTGACCGCAAACACACACACACGCAACTGACTCTTTAACAC
This sequence comes from Hollardia meadi, assembly GCA_037974645.1. Classification (NCBI taxonomy): domain Eukaryota; kingdom Metazoa; phylum Chordata; class Actinopteri; order Tetraodontiformes; family Triacanthodidae; genus Hollardia; species Hollardia meadi. The sequence goes on from JBBPCS010037875.1 coordinate 14,277, forward strand.
ACAGCTAAACCCACCATAGACAAAAGGCTCTGACTGACAAACCTTGTATGAAACATCACACGGTAAGAGCTTGGGGAAGCTGTGCACAGAAACTTGTTCAAATAAAGGATCTCAGACTCCTCCCACTCTTTACAGTCTAAAGTGAAAATTGAACACTAATATTTGCTGAGGGGTTCCTCTGTGATGAATTTCATGGACTGTTGGGATTAGAGCCCGACCGATATATTGGTTGGCCGATAAAATCAGCCAATATGAGCCTTTCACAGACATAGCGGTATCAGCGTTTATGTTTGCCGATATGTGCCGATATGAAAACTTTTATTTTACAGAATAAACAATGCAGAAAAACGCTTTTGGCTGTTGAAAATGGTATTATTACGCAGTTTGTCCAGCAGACCGTGCTCTGACAGCATTGTTTACAATGCCCTCAGCACTCCCTGGGAAGCACATGACGCATTGGTCGCGTCACAGCTTAACAGCATTGCGGAGTCTCAGCGGCGTCTTCACAGTAAGTAACTAGTGTGTGAAATGTATACTGTAAGTTAATAATAAACAATGACAGCATCATTTCCCTCCTTTCAATATAACGTTAACCCTCTCCCTGAGAACCGCCATGTGCTTATTTCATTTGCCAGCTATAGTTTCAGTACAGTCAGTAACTTAGCAGATTGAAAGGTGAGCGTCCAAGCATTTTTCTGCAGCTCAGCAGACAACAGTGCGTGGTGGAGTGTTGTTTTCACGCTACATTGTTACCGAGTTGGTGAGACACAATGCTGGAAAGTAAATAATTTCTTTGTCATATCGTTATCGGAAATGTTTTACTCCCTAATATCGGTATCGGCATCGGCCCCCAAAAATCCATATCGGTCTGGCTCTAGTTGGGATGGAAAATTACATTCACACTTGATAATAATTTTGACTTGGTGAGACAAAGATAACACAACCGCTGTTACTGTGGCAAATACATTGGTTAAATTCTGTACTGCATTACATAATACATGATCATTACAACCGTCATGGTTATCAAATCACTGCCAATATCCTCAAGTATGAAAACAATGATTAGCAAGTTAGATAATCATTCATTTTGAGAGCTCTACAGTCACTGAATGCACCTGAGAGAACAGTTTCCTGATGAAAATGCTACCACTATGGTCTAACACACAGTCTGTGATCTACTATTCCAGTCACAAATTATTCTTACCTCAGCACAGTATCCCAGCTTCTGGTTTGGCGTCTCTAAGAAATTGGTGACAACAAACAGAACAGCTTCACCCTATGTGGAGAGAAAACACTGTAAATTGGATTTATGTCACTTCCCCAACACCCACTTGCTACACTGTCTTAGTTGCAATATAGTGTTCCAGTGAGCTATTCCTTCCTCTAACCTGCATCTTCTTTTAAACCCACCTGCTATCTGCTGCCCGTGTTTGACCTGCTTCCCCATTCAGGTTGTTGCCTGTTCTAACACCCACCCATCTGTTGACAAACCATAAACTTGTGTCCACTCTTTATGCTAAGCTAATCTGCCTAGCTGCTGTAGCTTCATATTCTCTGACTTGCTTTCTCATCCTGCACTGATTCCTGTTACTACTACAAGTCTGTTAAATCCTGCTTCGTCCAGGAATTCAAGCAGCCATATGGAACAAATGCTTAACTTCTCCACTTTCACCCGAAAGATGAACACACTGTTTTTACCTGTGGTGGGATGACGTAGTCCTCCGGCCCCCACACCAGCAGACCAGACTCAGTGGTGTTGGTCACTGAGACCCCCTTCAGTTTAGTTACAACAGAACTTTGGACAGCCTCATCTGTCTCCTGGTAGCCCTTCTTGCTCAAGAAAACCCACCTGCGGGTGAAAGCAAAGATTTAACAGCTGAAAGAGAAAGATGTGTTTTATTTTCAGAGATATCTCTGTAATTTTTCAGAAATACAAATAAATGTACGTACATTTGCACTTGACAAAATGGACATGGGCTTAAAGGTATTGCATTTATACTTTGGGTATTGTACTAAGATGAAGGCCTGCACTATTATAGAGAAACTATAAAACACTGTACGTTTTTAAGGCAGCAAAAAAGTTTTCAGTCTTATACAATAAAATGATGAAGTGATGACATTTTAGATCTGGATCAAAGGTCAACTTCACTGTGACATCATCATGTTTTCTGGCCATTATTCAACACCATAACTCAGAACAGAAGGGGAGATTGTGACCATATTTCACATTTGGTCAGAAACTGAATTGGTGACACAAATCTCGGGTGCCCACCTTGAAACTGTGCTGATTGTATAGATGTATTGTATAGATCTTTGCAGCAACATCCATATTTGAAATACAATTGCGCCCCTCGGGTGGCGGGGGGGGGGGGGGTCAAATCCCTGACCAGGCTATACCTACTTATTTTTCAGTCGGCACTGTGTACACCCACTTAAATCCCCTCTGATGCGCATCATTCAGTTGTGTGATGCAAGCTAAACTTTATTTTCTTAGGTTGGTGAAGACGTGAGTAGGGGTGTGTCATGCCTTCGCCATCCTGGGGAAAAAAAATACTGTACCCACTTGCCCATTACTGTATGTCATAGTAGTAACCCATGGAGGGGGACCAATTTGGAAGCAGGGGGTTTTGGGGGGGTAACTGGCTCTGAAATAGGCTACAGACAGTCCAGGCAGACACTCTACTGCTCAACAGATAAAAGATCCCTCGAAGCATAAATTAACACCTAAAGGAGCCATTCTTTTACTTTTAATACTTTTGCTGATAATACTTGAGTTATCAAGTATTAAGTAACAATGTGGTATTTCTACTAAGTAAGGGATCTCACTCCACCACTGACACTCTTCAGCCTTATTTTGTCTGTTAGACTATAAACTGGAATATTTTTATTTTTTTAATCAAGGATTAAACCCAGTTGTTCAAAAATGGTCATTTTCATTGCTGTCATGTAATTCTATGGAGAGTGAAACAGACATTCACTCTGAACAGGAATTATGTCCTTTTTTTGCAATCTCAAATAATTTCTTTGTTGGGTCCACAACTGAGAACAGCTGGTATTTTAAAGAGGCCAATGGTTGACTGGCAACCGTAAAAGCAACTTTCAAAGGAGAGAAACTAAAAGTGAACCTTAAAGGTCTAAGAACCCCAGATATTGATACTTTAGATACTAAACCCAGGAACAGCAACAACAGGTTACATGTTACAAAAGTGGTACATCAACTGTAAAATAAGAAACCAACGTATCAGTATGCGATTCCTAAACAACGAGTTTATATACTACAACAGCATAACAGAATTCTTGAAATCATGGCTTTTGGTTTTGGCATGCCACCCCAAGATTTTCAGTGGCCCCATCTGGCCACCCCTGTGAAAATATTCTGGGGGCGCCACTGTTGAAGTATTGTAGTCCATCAACAAGCTCTTTGGTTCTGCCGATATTGAGCTTCAGGTGATTGTTGTTGCACCAAGTGACCAAGCTCTCTATCAGTCACTACATGTATGAATATTTAACTTGAATGGTGCGCGGAGGCATTAAGGAAGGTGGTAATCCATGCTTTACTCTTGTACTGACTGTATTTTATGCCTATTGTTTTTATCTTTTACTATAAAGCACTTTATGACTTCTGTTCCAGAGAGGTGATGCTTAACTAAAGTGAACTAACTGAACTAAAGAAAACATTTCCCCCGCCCGAAGTCTACCAACGGTTATACTGCAGGGCACTGAACAAGTCACTACAGTACAGTGAAGCAAAACATCGTGGAATATGAAAAAAAAACAGCTCGATTAGTAGCCTGTCAACTCCTCACAGACATACATTTCTAATTCTACTTTTTTATTTAAGTGGGCTAATTTATAGGCAGCCAATTAGGCTAACATGTGGCATGAGATAATAACAGTGTAAAAGACAGGAGAGTCACTTACCCTATAATGTAACCGATGATAGATAACTGAAGAAGTCTGTACAAAACCCCGACTTTCCTATTTTTGGCGACAATGAATTTTGGCGTTTTGTAGTCGAATAAACCGACGGCGCGCTCTTTCAGGAAGCTCCAGCCCATCATGACTCCTGAGCTGCCTGCGGACAGCTCTGCATGTCAGCGCATAACGAGAGGCGCGCACACACACACACACACACACACACACACGGCTCATCACCAGCGTCAAGTCAGCGTCAACAAGCATGATATCCGGTTAGGACTTTCAAAATAATGGTGCCCTTCTCGGGCCAGATCGTGACATCCGGTATACACCCATTGACTGTATATAGAACAGGATACGCCGTGGTTTGTATAGAGGACTGAAAATGCCAAAATCCAAAACAAATAAATAAATTACACAATAAATAAATGAATATGTCATTAAATGCACCAAAAATAATATAAAAAATAATATAAATAATAAATGTAGACATTAATTAATTGTGATATAAATTGGTATTTCTGTTTTAATTTGCTTCTGTATTTATTTATCTTCGTATTAATTCCCCTATTTATTTATTTTATCATTTAATTTTCCATTTAATTTATTCATTTTAGAGTTTTAGTTTTGAAGACCGAGCTAATTTTAAGTGATATATAAAGGACATAGCAGCTCAAACAAAAGTTGTGCTTTGAGCTAAATGCTTATGTCTGCATGTAAACATGCTCACAATCACAATTTATCTTATTTACCATCTTAGATTAAATGGCTCCATACAGCTCCATAAGCCCAGAGATCCCAAATTGATTTGAAAAGCTGTTATTTATGCCCTTTTTTAAACTTTGTTTATTGCTTTTTTAGGTGATGAACATACACAGACATATACAGAACACATACCTTCCCCAAAACTAAATGAAATAATGAAACAGAAAATAAAATACAGTGAGAGAGGATTAAATACACAAATTTAAGTCGCACAAATTTAAGTACCCAATTTCACTGTAAAAAGAAAGAGAAAAAAGTAAATAAATTAAGTAATTGAAAAGAAAAAAAATCAAATTAAATGTATTAAAGGATTGCATTCAAGAGAGACTGTCCTACTTGTCAGGATGATCAGAGCGGAATATTCAACCGGCACAGTTATCCTAACCACATTCGCACTAGGAGTCTTCATTTAGCTCTAGCTCCTCTTCTACATATTTTAGGTCGCCAAATTTTATAGAATTTGCCTGAAGAATCTTGCAGCGTGTGCTTAATTTTTTCTAACTTCATATAGTATAAGATATTTCTAATCCACTGCATATGAGATGGCAGAATTGTGTCTTTCCATTTCAGTATAGGATTAGACAATGGGCAATCAGTGTGCAGAATGCCAAGAAGTCGCCCTAGAGCTTGTTCAAAGAGTAGATATCAGATGGTACTCACTTCGAGGATCACTGAGAGTGACTTGAACACAGAAGACCAATAAGTAGCTAGCTTGGAGCAGTTCCAAAAAGTATGTACATATGAAGATGGGATCATTTTACAATGGTTACATGCTGGATCAACGTCCGGGAATCTCTTTGACAACCTCTCTTTAATCGTGCCCAATGGAGTATTTTACACTGTAATAGTCCATGTCTTGTGCAAACAGAAGAAGAGTGGACTCTTTATAATATAGCATTTTTTCAAAGTTTTATCTGTTATGCCCTCACCAAGGTCCTGCTCCCATCCATGTCTAATGGTAATAAGGGAGGAGTTTACTCCCTTTTTAAAGCCAAAATGTTAGGGGCTACAGTGAAGATTTCATCTTATAAAAGGAGATAAGACCTGGATAAGCTAAATTCTGTTAATGGGAAGGATATGAGGATTCCTAACATTCTGTACAGATGTGAAGCCCTGACTGTCTGAATATCTGACAGATCAAAAGCTGCTGTCTTTTATTTCTTTTCTTTGTGTTTGTCTCTTCATGTTTTCAGTTAATTTATGTAGTTTGAGAGGGACAGGTTGCTCATGGTATATATAAAACAGCAGAAAACTGACATGATGCTGATTTACATGAGAATTCATGTAAAAGGAGGTTGAATGATTAACAGAAATCACAGATCGCCTGTGTAGCATTTTAATAGGCCACCCTGTAATTAAAACGATTGGACATGCAAACAGACAAATATATGGGTCTAATATAACATTTTAGTAAATCAGAATGAGATCAAATGGGATGTGCCATTGACATAAATAAAGATGAACGACACGTCTCCATTTCCTCCCATTATTCAAAAGTGAAGCCAAAATATCCTGGATACGGGCACTGCCATCTTGCGCAGGTTACATCATTTGCAGGCCAGAGTCTGCGCAGTACTGATCAGGCAGCAGAGCCGTGGTATCAAGTTCCCGCCCATACACCTGCCCGCCCAATCGGCTCAGCTGTCAATCATGACGTTTCACCCTGTTTTTATAGCATGAAATAACTAATTAAAACCAAACTGATCAGAAAAAATTAACACATTAACAGAAACCCTCTTTGGGGGGAAACAATTTTTTTTAAGGTGCACTTTGAGTTTTTAATTTGGCCCATATCCTACCTGACGTCATTGAGGAGTTGAGGGGTTTATGACCTATGCTGCAGCCCACCACCAGGGGGTGATCAAGATGTTTTGGCTTAATGTCGTCCATCTTTATCAAGCGGCAACCTCCGGGGCTGAAAAATGAAGCCAATGCGGAAGTGCCAAAAATTGCAATTCCTCGAATGGCCACTTGAGGCTGACTCCAAAAGGGCGTTAATCTCCATAAGCCCCCATGTTAAAATGCCCAACTTTACAGCAGAAATAAACATGTTTACAGCCTGGTACAAAAAAC
>JBBPCS010037900.1:0-21029 GCA_037974645.1 Hollardia meadi
GGGGGAGGGGTTTATGAGCTATACTGCAGCCAGCCACCAGGGGGCCATCCAGATGTTTTGGCTTCACTTTTGAGGAGATCTCATAACATCCATCTTTATATACAGTCAATGTATATAAAGTTCTGAAACTCAAAATACCTGTAAAAATGTACAATGACACTTTTTGCTTCAACCGGCCGTTTATTCCTTGAACAACAGACAGAACAAAAATGATTCGGCTAACTGTTGTTTAGCAAGTTACATCAGATATTTATTATGAAGCTACAAGCTAGCACAGTCAGTGTCAGATAGCCTAACATGGTGAGTTCAACAAATTACTCTGCAACAAACCATCACAAAAACATTTGATTGAATTTGGACATATCACATGCAGAAATAACACTTTTAAGAACAAAAACGAACTTATTAAAGTATCGAAAATGCTAGCTGTGCACACGACGACATGCTGAATGTCAGGACCTGAGGTTTTTCTCAGAATTGAGAAAAAAAATCTGAGATTAAAGTCAGAACTCAAATACATTTTTCACATGTGACCCTCATCCTCTTCCATACAGTAACACAAAGTCAATGGAGAGAGATGAACTGTTTTCCCCTGCGAGGTGGGCGGGGCTTAGTTGCGCTCAAATGTTATTGAGATTGTCATGAAGCACAGTGTCTCCTCTAGTTTGTTCTGTCAGTGCGGTAATAAAGAGGTAAACTTGCATATTAGCTGTTATATAGCTCAGACCAGGTGAGATAAAAGTCTACATCGTTTCTTGGGGGCGACCAATGAAATTAAATCGGGGGGGCGTGGCCGTCCTAGATGAAAGAAAAGTCGCCTACCGTTGAAAAAAACACGCAAATCACGCAGGTGTGTGTGACGGAAGCTCAGAGAAATGAGACGTTTCGAAAGTAAGAATTCCAAGACGTGAAGCTGACAGAGAAGTTATCATCAGGACCGATGAAGCGGATTAACCTGGTGAGTTAACCGCCTCAAATCAGCTGGTGAACGTGAAGGTTCTGTCGCAGTACAGTTGAGTTTTGTGGTAAAGGATGTAACATTTCGTGTCATGCGGTTGTTGTAAAGAGCTGTCCAGCCTCTGGCAGTTTAAGTGCAACGTGCTGCAGATCTGACGCGGATGTATCTGAGCTGTGGTTAAAGCTCGTGTGTTTGTGCTGTGAAAATATGGAAGGCCAGATGTGTGTTGTTGTGAAACCGAGATAACAACAAGAGACAATTTCGTTTGAAAATGGTTATTTTGGTTATTGTAAAGTGTTGTGGTAATAGACCTTTTTCACAGCGGCCGTTTTTGTAAGAAATAGGTCATTTTCTTTCTTAGTCTTAATATTTTAATGTCTAAAATGTGTGACATAGTTTTTAGTCTTGATTCTAGTTTTGGTGGATTTGGCTGTTTCCTGTCCTCGTCACCTGTTTCATAGTTAAAGACATGCATCATCTTAGTAAATTAATACCCAGAATACTTTATTTTCAGAGGTCCTTTTAAGTCAAAAATATTCTTTAAAGTTTTCCCAACCTCCTCTGAAAATGGTTTCGATATTGGAAATGTAAAGAATGTATGTGTATAGTTCACTACTTGTTCCCCACATCCGCTCCAGCAACTAGACCCTGTCCAATTATAATGATCTAGATATCTATTTTTTTTTAACATATCAATCTTCATTTAAGTACCAGTTAAAAAAAAACAAAATCAAAGGTTTTGATGCACAAAACATGCGGTTAGCTGGCTGCATTCGGAGCCTCCGATGTTCTCCCAGAACCACAGTCTGACTCTGACTGACTTTGCAGCGCGACGCTACGCCCAGATCAGATGTGACAGTGTTCCAACCCCGGCCCGAGCATCTGTCTCGTCCGGCCGTGTGGTTTTATCGCGGGTGGCATATCCCGGTTTGTTTGCCCCTTCTTGTCTTCTGTTGTTCTGGCGTGGGGGTGGGGGTTTGATCTGTAAAAAAGAGCTGATGCAGATGAAAGGCTCGGACCTTCAGTTGACCTGCTTGAACCTCTGACCCACTTGCCCGTGTTCGTGTGGCGCGCTGTCGAAGTTCACGAGTCTGCAGGTTTTCATCTCATGCCTCCACAACAGCAGCTGGTTCCTCTAATTAGTCCCGCCCGTCTTGTTCTTCGGTTGAATGTTCACGAGTTGGTGAAAACAGCTGCTGGTTTGTTTGAGCCCTGGAAAGAAAAGCAGCGGATGAGGATTGTCAGTTTGCCTGATTGAAGGTCAGGACCAGAATCAATTTTGGCCTTCAATTAAATCTCTGTTATCAAGCTGTCAGCGAGGTCTACTTTTGATATGATGGATGCTCCCAGGGGGGTAACATCATTATGAAAAGCAGACAAACACCAGGACTTCAAAGCTCAACAGAAGCTCCTGCAGCACACTGATGAATCAGTTTGTTGAGACAAAATCAAACTGTTGTTAGTAGAAAATATGACAGAAATGAATAGTAATACTGCTGACACATCTTACCCATCAATAACAGATACAGATAGAGGAAAAAACATGAGAAAATCTGTCAAGTCTGTTCATGTGCAGTGTTGGTGGAAATCAGTGTATGGCTGAGTTCCTGTGAAAGGAAATCTTAATGCTACAGTTTAAAGGGGTTTTTCAGACAATGGTCTGCTTCTGTATGGGACTGGAACGGTGATATTTAAGTTTGGCATTGAAAAGAAAACCTGAAATAAAAAAAGAGAAAACACTGGCATTGAAACACTTGTACAGGAAAAGAAAAGTTTCTTTGGCAGTGAAAAAAGTTCAACTGAGAATTAAAACACAGACATTAAAAACTATTTCATTTTATTTAGGTATTTTTGCATTTTAATGTGTTTTTTGTTCAATGGCAAACCTCTGATGTTTATTTCATGTCTGCCTTTTTCAATGTCAGTTTCTTTCAATCAATCACAGGTTTTCAATTTCAACTTTCAGTGGCAATGAAACATGTGACGGTGTAAAAAAATAAAAATAAATCAGAGATTGGCTTTGGAAAAAAAAATTAAAACAAAAATCCAAATAAAATGGCATAATTTACATTTTTCAGTGCCAATAAAACTTTTTAAAAAAGTGTTTCAATGCCATTGTTTCCTTGTTCAGTTTTCGTTTTCAATGCCAAATTTCACTGTTCGAGCCCCACAGCTTCAACATGACCAGGGACGCATACAGAAATGGCTTTCCTAGTTTGGTGTGGAAGAACTTCACTGGTCTCAGCCTCATTCAACACCTTTGAAACTGAAATGAAGGATGTTTTAGAAGGTATTTGTCTTGGCTTTTTGTATGTCCGGTTTTAGTTTTCACAGTCTGGACAGAGCTCTGATTAATGATTGATTATTGTACCAGTACCGTTTTTAAGAGGGAAATCTGTCAGGTGTATGTTTTCCATTTTGTTCGTCCATATAATTGTAAATTGTCTCAGAAAATGAATGTATCCCAGAGTTTCTCCTGCCAGTGAATGCTTCAGGAGTAGTGGGTTAGCCACACACAGCTAACAGACACACAGCTCTGACATTTATTACCTAATGAAGATGCTAATTCTTCACCAAACATTTGCATGTTTACACACTCGGCAGACACGGCGCACATTAGCTTCCATTTGGAGTTGTGTCCAAAAGATTAGCTGTCCACCAACTGTAGCTCTTTAGCTGCTAGATGGTCCATTTTCTCTCTCTCTATTGGTGGGTTTATCGTTGCTGAAAACAACTGAACCAAACAGTAAATGTGCTGCATGACCAAAACAAAGAGCTAAAAGAGGCTAAAACCTGCAGGTTGGTGAGAGTTCTTTGTGTGTTGAGAGTCATTTTGATAAACTGCAGCTTTAAAGTGCCTCTAACATGGAAAGAACTTGATCAGAAGAAGACTGTTCCGTCAAAACGTTGGTGATTTGTTAAAACATTTTTTGCATCGTGGCTACGAGTGTGCGTCTGTATTTTTTCACACATGAAATTTTCCTGTAAAACATAATTTTTTAAAGTTCCCTGTTTTTCTTCCTGTTCCTCCAGCTGAATGTTTGAGCTTCAGTCTGACACTATAAGGTTGTTTTCACATTCATTGCTGAAAGTGTAAATTTTCTCTGTGCTCAATGAAGATCTGATTTCAAGAGGCGGGCCTGCGAGCATGTTCTGATCCAGTACATTCAGCAAACACATGAGTGTGATGTGGAAACTTGGAGCCTCCAGTGCACATACACTGAGTATGGACTTTACAGCGAAGGAGGAGACCTCCTGTGTCCAGCAGTTCAACTTGTGGAATGAAAAATATTTGCTCGTTCATATATTCTGGAATTTTTAATGAGGGAGATGGAAGAGGTGCCATTTTAAGGATTTTAATTATACTTTTCTTCTGCAAAAACCAAGTCAGAGGGGCTGTTTTCCAGGTCTGACGGTCCTCTAAATGCCCCTCAGGTCAGGTGGATAACAAGTCACTTTTCATAAGGAGCCTGAGGAGGACAGATTACCCTATCCCATGAGCCAGGCAGCTGACGAGAGATGATTTACAGCGCCGGTGTAGCTGCCATCAGCGGTCGGCCTCAGGAAAGGCGAGCTCGAACTGCAGGAATCCAATCTGTTGAAGCAAAGCAACAGCTGCGGCCTTCTCTCGGCCCGACGCTAAATAAGATAAACTAACCCAGTTAGGGAAGAACGCAAAAGGCTTCCCGCACTGTCTCAGTGAAGGCTTGGCCAGGCCAGGCCATTTACCTCCATCACCTACACACACACACACACACACACACACACACATATGGCATGAGACAGGCATGGGCAGAGAGCAGCAAAGCCATCTTTGTAACATTCGGTGGATTGAATAAACGTGGCATGCAGCACAGTGTTTGACTCTGCGAGGGCATGAAAATGTTCCGCGAAGAACATCCTTTAATTTCCCAACCAGGCAGAGAGGAGACGGCGTGGGCAGAGGAACGGGCTCGGAAAGCGAACTGGACTGACTAATCACAGGTTTCTGAAAGACGCTGGTGATACTGATCTTTCCCACTGAAGCTGCCAAGACTCTTGTTTTGTGCTGATGCTGAATATCTTTAAAATAGATTTATTCCTGGCAAAAAGAAATTGTGACTGATGTTCTTGTTGGAATGAAGAATTTGTTAGCAAGCGTGTCCACGGAAATGTGTTTTAGGCCTGACCCCATCAGCCTTAATGGCCGTCCAGTCTTTAAGTGGGGCTCGTGAACCGATTTGTCTTCCTTGTTGTCAAATATCAATAGTGCCGTTCAGTAGATCGATAGTCCTGTCCCCTGCAGCAAAACGGGCCATTATGCTATCGTGCTTCTTCATGGTGTTGAGTGTGGTTGTGTTCCACTTTCTGGAAGGATGCTTCACATGATTAATCAGGTGAGTGAGGTAAAACACCACAAAGGTAACGAGTAGTCGGGTAGAAACAGTCAAACAGTCATGCTTCTTGAACATATTGAGAGTTGAGGAGTCACTTGGTGTTTCTCAAAGTCAAGGATCCTTCCTTTTTTAGGATGGGTCCTTGAAAGTCAGGTCCTCCACAGGTTAGACGAGAACAAGCAAGTGAGTGTGCGTCATTGTGTCATCTTCTTCTGATGTCTTACGGAGGTGTGTAAACAGCTTTTAGGTGCATCACCGCCACCTTGTGAACCGGGAGTGTGGATCGGAATGGGTCTCATTACGGGTCTCGAGTTCAGTCTTTTCCTAATATTTAAATATAAATGAGTTCAATTCTAGTAATTCTTTCATTTCAACTTTAATGTGGTCATTTTCCAGCCCGTGTCATTGCGTCATCGAAAGGGTTCGACTTGCTAAGCATCGTGTGCATAGGATTGTGGGTACTTCAGGCTCGCCGAGGATACGCACGGGCATCCTGGAAAATCCTCCGTGTGAAGGACTCTGTCATTTGTAGAATTTGGAGGATCCTGGACATCGGAACAGTCCTTCGGCGGCTTTAGATGATGTAGAATCCTTCAAATTCAGCCATTTGAGGATCCTTCCTTGACTTTGAGAAACACCCACTGTGTCATCTCAGGTCTTGGATGGTGGTGACGGGAGGTCAGAGGACGACCTTCTCCACTGTGTTGAGGGGGAGATGATTGCAGAGGTGAAGAAGGCTGCCTGGTTTATAGAGAGCTTTGTTGGGGAGGAGGATCATGAATTGGATTTGTTGTGGGGCAGGGTGGCAGAGGAATGTTTTAGGACAGAATGTGAGAGGAAGTCTGGATGTTGCTTTATGTCCTCCTAAAGAATAAAGTAGCAGTAGTGAAGTGTGGAGGCCCAGAGAAGGAGAGAAAGAAGGAGGTTTCTCAGTCGTGATTTTCATTGTGTTTGACGGAGATGTGGATGTTTAAATTGACCCCACTGAGGGCCGACAGGTCAGTGAGTTGAGTAAAAGCTACTTTGAGGAAACATTGGCATCCATTTTCACTTAAAATGTACTAGTCTTGATGCTGTTTTGAGCAATAAAGGGCATGACATCACGTTCCCATTGTAATTGACCCCCCACCCACGCCCCTATTTGTACTAAGTAGGTAAACATTAGGCAACATGGCCGCATTTAGTCTGAGAAACTGAGAAACCATCTTTCACTGACATTTCACTAACAAACTGACAGACTGTTATGGGTTCAGGGTTCTAACTGGAGCCACAAACCACGAGGAAACGAGGGGTGCGATCAATTACTCTCTTTATTTGTCCCAAATGAGGTGAAAGTTGATTGCCATGATTGTTAAAAAGAAGAAGAAACAAAGTAATTCTCAATCCAGCCTTTAAATTATGTTAACTATTTGCAAATTAGATCAAATATAACTGAAATATAAATGAAAACAACAATAATAAGAAGAAGATGGTTCAAAAGACACATGACAAACACTCCATCAAGGTTCTGGAGACAAAGAGGAGGACCAGGCCTCTATTTATCCATCACCACGACACTGAACCACCACTTTTTCTCCTCTGCTTCGATGTTTTTGTCGTCACATCTCACGTTTCACTTCCTGTCACATCGCGTCCTGTCTGACGGTTGTTCATCGTCTCCATGTTCGTTTGCTTTCACGCCTCCTCCAGTGTGACCTGCTGTCGCATGTCCACATGCACGGACTCTGATGAGGTGGCAGAAATGCATTAGTGACTTTTTTACGAGTAGCTAACTTGAAGCCAAGACGTGCCTGCGTGTTTGCCAGCTGGAGCTTTTTAATTATAAGCTGTGGCCTAATTACTGCTGTTTTTCACATGAGATAAGCTCTGTGGAGGGTTTAACACACAGCTACGGTGCAGTACGTCTCCAGTTTAGAAAGTGTGATTACATTTGTGTTGTAAGACACTTTGCTCCTGGCTGAATTTAAAGTTTTCAGATTCTGTTTTGGATGCTAACAGCTGCAGTGGCTCGATGGCTCTAAGTATCCATCATATTACGTCCAGAGTCTTGCGTGTAATTGTTAGTTGTGCGTGCCAAAGCGGCCGGTCGTGCAGGTAATCTCAGCAGATGCACATTTCATTTGCATTAAGTCGGCGTCTGGCGAGTTCGGGATGTCTCATCTTGTGTGAAAGCTTTTAGGCTGAGAACGGAGTTCAGCTTCAGGCGGATTCCTGTGGTTCATTTGTGCAGCTCTCAATCTGTCCGCCGCTCCACACAGCTCATGACGTCTGGAAACATATTACGTGCTCATATGGAAGCAATACATAAACGGTGAAGCAGGCTGCTGCGGCGTTTTTGCGGTTGTCCTGCTTCATTGTTTTGCAGCAGGTCACAGAGCTGCAACATCACTTATTTGGATGTTTAATTATGATAATGGCTCCACTGCAGCCACCATGTGCTTCTTATGGACTCTGGACGTCATCAATCTTGCTGTTGTTTTCGTGTTTTGCATAATTTTAAAGCTTTTTAAATCTCTTCTGGCTCAGGATCAGAATAATTTAGTCAGTTTAAGTAGTTCATTATTTAAACCACAATGTTTCTCCAACCACAAGCACATAGTTTTAGTCTCTAAGCCTAATGGAGGTGGCGTTTTATATTAAGGTCCTTGTTAATGTTAGTTAAAAGGTCAAAAGGCCCATATAAGTCCTTATAATGTGCTTATTAACATTATTATATGGTAATATCATAGCATCATGAACACATTTATTGTTAGATTATACAACATTTATAAGAATTCACATTATAATAAAGTTAAGTTTATAGACTGCTTTGTGAGAACATTGTGATTCTTTAAACACATTGAGTTTAACTTCTTATATCACTGTTAAACCTTTACTTTCTTTAGGCTACATTATTATGCATTTATTAACAGGTATTATGAACGATTTTAAGACGTCTCATACAGCAATCAGCCACAACATTAAAACCACTGACGGATGAAGTGAACGACATTGATCGTGGCTACAGTTCAATGTTCTAGTGGAAACTCTGGGTCCTGGTCTTCATGTGGATGTTCTTTGACCCATAAAACCCACCCAAACATTGTTTCAAAGTAAACCCCCTCATGCCAACAGCACTCCATGGATCGTAATTTTTCAGGCACGTCCCATGTAGCTCAATCAGATTTGGATCTGGGGCATTTTGAGTCCAGGTGGACGCCTTGAGCTCTTTGTCACGTTCCTCGGGCTGCTCCTGAGCAGCTTTTGTGGTGTGGCAGCACGTATTGTTGGATGGTTTGTGTTAATTTGCATCCACATGAATGTCAGGATCCAGGGTTTCCCAGCAGAATATTGCACTGTAACGAGATGATCAATGTAATTAATTTCAACTGTCAGTGGTTTTAATGTTGTGGCTGGTCGGTGTGTGTTATGAGTCTGGACAGACATGGAGGGAAACTGGGACTTGACTGGTGCACGGAGGGATACAACCACAAGGCGGTAATTATAGTTTTTGTGTGAAAGAACAAACAAACGATGGGTTTGAAACACTCGTGTTACTCAGGTTTGAAATGGTTATGAGTTGTTCAGGACTTCACTGACAGACTATTTTCTGTCATTTACTGTCAGTATTGTCGGTATTTGTTTGGAAGCACACATGGTTAAAGCCTTGATGTGAGTCTCCTGACTGAAATGGTGAGGATATCTGGCAAGCAGAGATTAGTTTTTCACCAGCTCTGCAGCAACAACAGGGAATAATAAAGATAATAAAGATACTGCCAACACAGGACACATTTTTTATGTTGAATTCTCAAAACACTTTTCTCACCGAGTGATGAGTAAACCCACCTGATTAGAATTTTAGCAGTAAAAAGCATAAATAAGCATTTATTTTACTAGGTATGTTCCCTATCACTGGTATTAATTTTAGAAACAGTACCATTACTAATAGTAGTGGACAAATCCTAAACCTTGATTTTTGAATGCTAAAAGGTCAATTCATTAGTTTTCACCAAATGTTTAAGCCATTTTAAATTTATGACAAAGTAGTCCTAATAATGAAGCATAAATAATAATAGATGATTCTAATACAACGTTAAATCTGAACAGTGGCGTCAGCGTCTTCCTGTGCCGGAGCCAGAAAAAAATGTTGACAACAATGGATGGATTTTTAAACTTTGTTGTCTGAAGGTATCACATTATGATTGGACTACACACCTCTAGTAATAGCAACAGAATTAGAAAAAAACAACAACAATCGGTGCTCCTCCAGGTGCCCAGAAAGATTTCAATGTCTCGGACAAATGGGAAAAATTTATTTGACGTTTACTTTGAGTTTTTAGTTTGGTTCATGTCCCATCTGCTAACATGGAGAGGGAGGGGTTTATGAGCTATACTGCAGCCAGCCACCAGGGGGCCATCCAGATGTTTTGGCTTCACTTTTGAGGAGCTCTCATGTCGTCCAGTCAATGGTTCAGCCCCTGACTGAACTCACCACTCACAATTACTCCTGTTACTCCTCTCCAATGTTGTGCTTTTCCTCTCTCCTCTGTACGGAACATTTCCCCTCGAGTCACAAGTACACTTGAATATTTTGTGCAAACATGCTTTCTATTGACTTTATATAATTGTGCTGCAAAAAAAAATATCGCTTTATAATTGGTGTGAAGACGAGGAAAGTATTTTAACTGGAGAGATTTAAACGTGTCGTACTAAAGCAGTATAAGTAATATGTCCAACACAGATCAAACTGTACTACTGTGCAGTACATTTTTCCACTTTGTGTTTTAACCCTGAGGAAAAAAACAAAAGGATCAAAAGTGCTTTAGACCCGTGTGTTATCAACACACACACACACACACACACACACACACACACACACACACACACACACAGTTATCTCCCTGTGGACTGGAGTTTAGGTGGTGGAAGCCTCTTTTGTGTCTTTGGCTGAAAATTGGACAGATGTCACATTCACAGCCTCCCGGGGAGAGCTCACAACTCAAACAACACACACACACACACTGTGACAAAAATCAACCCCCACTTTGAAAAATGTTTTCAATATCGTGGTTGAGTTATTGATCCGTGCAGCTTTTAACATAATGTTTTAACCATTTATAACAGACAGGGGGGTGGGCAGGGTGGGTCGATGGGTAGGGGGGTTACTGGGACCTTTATGGCACGTGCACAAACACACATTTAAAGTTAAACACACACAGACACAGTTGGAGGTGCATCAGAGGAAATAAAGCTTGCAGACACAGAGTTGAAAATGCATTGGAACGAGCAGAGATGGATGTTTGATAGAAAACACACACACACACACAGTTGGTAGTGCATCAACATGGCTACCACCAGCAGTGAATGCTAGCTTAATGGAATGATGAATATCAGCTGTGTGACGCGGCGTATTCCAGGAAAATCAACCCCCTCGGCAGCTATTTCCTCAGAGTCGGGTCGAGCCATATTTCTCTCTAACTGCTCTGATGACAGCAGAGACTTTCCTGAGAGGAAGCCGGGTCAACGATGATTAAAGCCGTACCCCCACCCTTTTTAAATTTGATCTTGTATTTTCTTGTCACGTTATGAAGCGGATAAAGGTGCGAGTTGTTTTCCAGCTCTAATGGGAAAACGGCTTCTTGGCACTGATGGAATTCCTCATTTAAGCAGCCGGCGTGTGAGCCGGAGGCTGAAATGGGTTTGACTTTAGCGTAGGTTTGAAAATGACTGTGCTAGCGATGAAAACACAAGAGTGTGTTAGTTAGAATCTATCAGCACTTTAATTGAATTTGAGTTTTAATCAACATGTGTTCATGAGAAAACAGTTCGGTAATACTGGTAGCCCTTTGTTAGCAAAATGCTAGGTGGAACCCAAATTGGGTAAAATAAAAATTAAAGATCCTTTCCAGACATGTATTAAGACATAGATACAAAAAGTCTGCTTGGAACAATAATGGCCCATATCCACATTTGTTCTCTGTTTTCATAGCACTGGGGTCGTCACCAGGGATCTAGTCAGGGAACTCTGGATACAGATTCAGAGGTGCTCAGTGGCGCATGAAGCTAAAATTGTTCCGGGTCTAAAATTTCCACATAGCTTCCGCATTGCGCGGCCCATAGAGCTGGCACACTGGAGACTTCCGCCAGCCGAGTGGCTAACTTCCAGTTTAGCCCTCCGCTAACTTGAATGGGGACAAAATGATCGAACCGTGTGGCTGTTACGGATGGAAAATGTTAGCAGACCGAATGGATCAGATTCTGATAGTGACACGAGTCATTTCGCAGGGGTTGTGACGCTGAAAAAAATGTATCCAGTCACGTTTTTCACAATGTAAGCTTCTGGGAAAGTCTTTTTGGGCCCCTGTGCATCACGTGACGCTGCAATTACACGGTTTGGCCACTATGTCACATTGGCTTCAAACCCGGGCGCTCTTCCTCGGGGCTTGGTTGTCACATTTTAGATGGAATGGGACTCGTCATGGAGGACGAACAGAGACAGGCAGCAGCAGATCGTCCAGACACTGAATGTTGCTGGTGAGCGTGGCGCTTTTATCACCCTACGAGTCGTAAGCGTTTTGTTGTGTGTAGTCAGCCCTCTGTTGACATGGCGTTAAGTTAGCTACCGAGCTAATGTCAAAACCAAGCGGCATCCTCTGGGGCTGAAAATTGAGTCTCCGTAAGACCTCGTGTTAAAATGCAGAAACATGTTTACAGCCTGGTACAAAAGAAGGTTGTGTTGTGTACAGATAATTTCCCTGTTCATGAAAATGATTTTTTTATGGACATGACTTGTTTAAATTATGGCTAAAGTTATGCAGTTGCAAGCTGCTGCGAGCTCCCGGAGGAATAAACACCCGGAGTAGCTTTTGGGATTAAAAATTAGATTTATCTTCACTCCCTGTTGAGGGGTGAGTTCAGTCAGAGGCTGAACTGAACTGAACACAAACACCCTGCTGTTGCTCGCTAGCTTGTGGCTAATGTACAGCGCCCTGACAAGAAAAAAAACACATTAAAATTGAAATTAAATTGCCACCTACTCCTTCTCCCACATTACAATCCCAGAATATATGAATATGCAATTATTTTTTCATGTCACAAGTTTCAAATTATTTGTGATGTCACAAATCGTACGCCTCACCTCTTAAAATCAGATTTTCAATGAGCACAGAGATAATTGACACTTTCAGCCCCCCTGTAGCTCCACTTCCTGTGTTTCTTCACCTTTAGCACGGGTGACAACATTAGAAATGAGCCTTTAATTTTGTCAAAAGTAAAGTTAAGCAGGTGTTTGAATGCATAAATCCCTACAGACTGCCCCATCCTGTGAACAGTGAAGTCGTTTTTTAACCTGTGTTTGAAGAGATGCACCTTGTGAAATGAGTTCCGCTTCACTGTATACAGAGGGGAATATTTGTAAAGGATAGAAAAGGCTTTGAGGATTTTGGACGTGTTTTCAAAAACCTTCTTTTGCTTTTAGTATTCTGTTCTTTTTTGTTGTTGTTTTGGAAAATATTGGCTTCAGTGTTTTCCAGTGAACACACTCATTAATGCCTCAAATGTAGAAGAGATGATTTGAATGACAGGTACAAACTGGGACTAAACCACATTAAAGCAGGATAAATAAACCAAGTGGGACAGTTCGGCCGCCTGCCCTCGGGCTCCCTCTGGCTCCAGAGCCACTTCCTCCTGGTGACCTCACGGGTCACATGCTGCATGCCAACGAGAGCCCCGACAACGACGGCTGCTAATTAGCATCCTTAACGAGGCAGCCCGTCAGGCCGGCTGTCAGTCCGTATCGCTGCAGCGTGCTGGGCATGTCGGCAGATCACTGACGGGGCAGCGGTGACAACGGGTCACATGACAAACCGCATGCACATATTTTATAGGTCACATCGTTTTTGCTCAATCCTCATTTTCCTCTATTGATATAAACACCGTATAAAACATTTTCATCCAGGCAGACGAATTAACAGCATTACAGCTGAATGTGTCTGGCTCCACTCACTAAAGAACGACTGAAACCCATCCAGTCGGTGGGTTTCCGCTCAGCAGGTTTACCTCGTTTGAATTAGTTTTTCTATCACGTTTCATTTCAGATCTGAAGAGAAATAAATCTGCATCAACATCATTCTTCCTGTCAGCCAGAGGACATTTAAAAAAAGATGGTTTCAGAGGGGAAACAACATCAACACAACATACAGAATCAAAGCTGTGGACTTTTCTCAATATAAAGTTTGAACTTGAACGTGAGGACACAGCTCTGTCCAAAACAAGACCTTCAGACAAACTCAGGAAGCAGCTATAAGATTTAAATTCCACAATTTATCTTCAAAAGAATATTTCTATCTTATGTTTAAAATGCTACGGCAACATTAGCGCCACTGGGCTGCTGAGATCAGACTGTTGATGACCGAGGACGTTGTCAGGATCAGGCTTGTTAGCTAGAGCTAGCTCGCCCAGAGCAAAGCTGTAGGCACGGAGTCAACACTGGGGTGAAAAAAATAAATAAATCAAATTAGAGAAATCATTTCCTGCCAATTAAAAAATACATAAAATTCACATAAACACATAAGATAAACTCCCTAATGCCCGGAATGTATGCTAGCAAGCTAATGTTCTGACAGGAAGTTGTGTATATTAGAATTACTGGCCTGGTCCGGAGTAAATCAGAGCATATGTTGAAGCAAAACTTCAATTTTGATAAAGCAGAGATTCAGAGCAGTTTACCTGCAGCTGAATGCAGACTTTGAATTGACTCAGGACTCAAGAGCTCGAGGAAATCAGCTCTTGAGATCAAATGAACATTTGTGTACTCTGTAACTCCGCCCTCTGTTACTCTGTAACTCCGCCCCTCAGGCAGGCGGCGTTAAACCGCGCGGTGCAGCCGAGCAGATGCTGCCAGGCTGCCGAGCCAACACGCCGAGGCCGTGATGCAGCGAAATACCTGGAGTGACGCCGTGACACTGTCAGGCACACTGACTCAGTGTGTGATTTCATTTTGATAAATAAGAACTGCAGCCTCCTCAGGCTTCCAGCAGACACGGGAAACTCAACTAAAACCGAGAAATAACATTCTACTGGTCTGTAGTATCTCACTTTTATACTCGATAAGTATAAATATTTCAGGACAAAAGCTGATTGGACCACATTCAGCCAATCAAGAAGCTTCGATCCACTGTGATGTATGAAGCCGTCCTTTCGAACATTTCCTGACAGCTTTTATTGTACGCTTAAACTGGAAATTCAGTTTTGTTATGTTACAAATTTTGTCTATTTATAATCAATATCACTGAATCTGTTGTCCATTGCTTCTTTTTGCACTTTCATAGAAAAAAAACCTTGTTGGCAGTTTAAGTCAGTTTTTAAGCAAAAAGGACAAATCTGCATTGGTTTCTTAAAATGTGACTCTTTGCAGATGTTTTTCGACATTAAAGAGCCGTCAGTGGTTTTAATGTTGTGGCTGATCGCTGTATATTAGCACCAACCACAGCTTTTGATAACGGGAAGCCAAAAATCACCGTTGTGGAAACGAGGCTTTTCTATTCATCCTTCTTCCTGCTCTCTTTTCCTTTATTTACCTCTTGTGTCCTTTTTATCCAATCTCATGAAGCTCTTTTGGCTGTCCCGTCTGTCTCTTCCTTCATTCTGTCTCTCTTTTGTTTCTTCTCACCTCATCTCTCTTTTCTCCCCGTTTTTCCTCTCTCCTCTCCATTCACATCCCATTATTTCTCTCTGCTCCACTCACACTATGCCCTCCTTCCTTTCCTTCCCATCTTCCTCCTGTCTCCTCTAATACCGCTCTGTCCGTCATCTTCCCTGCTCCCGTATCTTCTCTTCCTCCGTTCTGCTTCACCTCTTCTGAACCTCCTCTCTCTTCTTCTGACTCTCCCTGTAGCATGTTTCCTTCACCGAGCTACATGTCAGCTAGCTCCCTCACTTAGCTCCCTGTTAGCCTGCTGGCTATGTGTTTGCATCTCGAGACAGGTTTCACATGGCATGGTCAGCTAGCTTCGGGCTAATTGTTCTCTCAGCACTACTCTGAGTTGGTTTCCAGCCACACGCACATACAGGGTATTGTCATAGCTGTGTCATTCAGCATCCTGCTCTCAGCGTGGACAGTCAGCACAGATACTAGTCCTCTCTGACAGGTCACACAATGCTGCAGTATCTGGTACCGGCAGCAAGATTCAAGGAGATGATGAGACACAACAACAGAGCAGGAAGCTCAGACACAACTACACACGACAAAGATAAATGAGTTAGAAGAGACGCAAACAGGCCGGAGTTTTCGGAGCTGATTCACTGAATCTACCACAAATTATTCATCTAAAAGCCAAACAGAAGTCAACAATAGACGCCCATCCAGGAGATTTTTGTTGGTTCTTAAACCAAGAAAAACATTTTGGAGGAAGAGCATGTTTGCAACAAATTTGCTCCAGTACTCCAATATGAAAACACTGAATTCCTGAAATATGGTATTTTCTTTTATCTGCACAAAAAGACATGATTTGTCACTATTTGGAGGGCTGCTGCACTTAAACATGAAGGACGGCAGTGTTGTGTAGTGAGGACCAAGCACAGTGGAAGAGCTGCTCAGCCGATCAGATCCAGCGAGTTCTGGAGGACACAGCCGGAACCTTCTGGAGGAATCAATCCCTGCAGTCACATCGGATTCTGCGGATGTTGCAATCGAGCCTACTGTCGGGTGTTTACGTACTGTAATGTACTTTTCTTAATTCTTACGGCTGCTTTTGCTTTGGACAGTAGCCAGGCTGCTAGCAGTAGCCATGTTGCTAATGCTGTCTTTGTGACCGCGGCGCCAACAATAATACCACTTAGTCTTCTGCCTCCAGTGCGGCGGCTCCTCTGAGAAAAATATTTGCAGAACTAAAGACTCATCCTGCTGTTTCTTTGGGTTCTGTTTTAAATAAGAAACGGGAACAAATGAATCTGATCTGTTTCCATCTTTATTCTGCAAACAGTCAAATGAAGAGAAGCCTGAATGTTCCTATACAGCGTTGTGTATTTATTCTAAGTGACAAGCTGCCATGTTCGATGACTGACAGAAAATGAAGGCTCTGATGTTTTAGCCTCTTCCTCCCTGACAAAACAAAAGCTTTTCACACGTGTTTCTTCGCTCTGAGCCAATTTTAACTTCAGGCGACAGAGAGACCAGAGATACTGTACGTCCGTCGCTGACACACTAAACCTTCCCTTCAGCGTCTCTGGGCCTGTCTTGTCTTGTCCTTGTCCTGAGGCACAAGGTCGACGTTACTTTGGTTCAGTTTAGGCTCAGAAACCACCTGGTGAGGTTCGGGATGACTGCTGACGCTTGGTTTCAAACAGGACGTGAACTCTCAACTCAACCCCGACCTGCACCCCTCTTGGCGTTTTCTCACTTTGGAAACCATGTTGCGCTACGTCATCTGTTCAAGTCGTCTGAAACCGACTCTTTACCTTGCAGGTACATTAAACTCTTGTGAGTCTGGATGAGACGTGAGGGGCCGTGATTAAACAATCGATATCTGACGAGCTGAAGATGAGAACTGGCTGCTTCACAACAGATTTGTTTCAGTTTCAAGCTTCAACCAATGCTGACTCCAGTGACATCACTCGAGGACATTTATCAGACTTCACGGCGCCCGCTGGAGACAACAAAGGCTCTTCTTATAAAACATGCAGTAGAATTCCCCAACACCTGGAAACACACACTGACGTGGAGATCCACCTCAAGAGTTTTTCATATTTAGTCGTTGAAATAAAAAAATTTGAAACATCAGCCACAAATTAATAGGAAGACATTTTTCATCTTCCGTCCAGAGTCCTGCACGTTTTCAGTTTTGCAAACCTGCTGCGCACCTTCAACTTATCAAAACCAACTCATTACCTGCTATTATCTCTCAATCAATTAAAAAACAACCAACGTTTGTCCAAAGCAAGTTCCAAAGTGTCATTAGCTACTGAACATGTTTCACAATCACTTTATCCTTTTCTCAACAAACACGTTTACTCTCTGATCGTCTTCTCAGTTTGACACCAAACACATTTCAGCAACTGTCACTCAAACCCCCCCAATCTTTCACCAAGCGCCTCCCTCACCTGGGCGCCGGGTCCAGCTCCTGTTTCCACAGCCACAAACACAAAACCAAAAGATGAAGAGAAAAACTCACCCTGCGTCGCTGCCGTTCCCACAGATTAAGGCATCCTTGGCCCCCTCCACCTTGTAGAAGTTGTCTGGAAGAAGAAATTAAAATTCCACTTTAGATTCAAGCTTCTAATAAAAGTACAGCTCAGGAATCTTCCTGCACATCACGGCCACCCACACAGGTGTTTTCACTTATTTTGCCTGATTAGGCGCCTCCTCAGGACTCCTCGACTCTCCTGTTAGTTTTTTAACACCTGTCAGGGTGGGAAAATGTACACTTTGAGCATGGGTTCCTGTAATACCCAGCACCACTTAGCAGCGGTCCAATCAGAAACAAACACGTGGACCTGTCAGGACCTGACAAGATGGTGAACAAAAACAAAGATAACATAAACCCTGGAACTAAACTAAACTAAAATGTTAGACTGAGTCCAAATGTCTTCCCTCTGGGCTTGTGGACTGAGACCTCGCAGGCTAACTGGTATGTACGTATGTGTGTTCAAGCTCGTGAACCCACTTCAGACGGGGTGCAGCTAAAATAAAATAAATCATTTGATATGGATACAGGAAGTGTTGATTTGTATTTACAGCTTATTGCAGTAACTTTAACAGGGCAAACAGAGAGGATCAAAACGAGGCTTTGTACGGAAGTACGAGCGTGTAACGTAACGTTAGACAGCATAACCTGCACCAACTGGTTACTGATGAGAGCGCCCTCTTGTGGACATCAGTGGGAGTAGAATAGCAGCACTTTAGCCACAACTCTGAACTCAAGTAACACAACAGGGAAGCAGCACCCCGTAGCGCTGAGCTAATCAGCTCCTGCTAACTAGCTGCATGATGCTAGCTCTTTCCACCTACACCTGACAAATGCCTGTTTAATTGGATCACATAAAATGGAGCCATTTTATGCTCCTTTTTTGGTTGTTGTTTTTTTTAACAGGTCTCCAGCTTCTTCAGTTGTGGACTGATGTATACAATGGATGGACTACTGATGTAGTCTCCAAAAATGCTAAAATTGTACATGTCAGCGTGTTTCAGGTAAGTTCAGGTAACGTGCGTTCAGCTCCCAGGTTTTCTGTCTGTGACTGTATTAGACTCATCAAACTCTGGCTGTTTAGACACCGTCTGCGCCGGAGGCCATAAAGCCAAAACCATTACAGGAACCACGCTTTGCTGAGCGTCCATTCAACACTTAAATCCCACCACAAGCCATTTCCAAGTACATTAATACACTTAACTGTACTCGGGCACGGGATACTTCAGGTACTTCTCCAACCCAAACACACAAAAGCATCAGACACAGCAAACTCAAAAGCTTTTAATGCACGTCTGCAGGAAGAAAACAAGTGCTTCTTAAATCTTGTTGTGGTTTGAAGATACCGTATTTATTCCTGAGGATGGGAGTTAATGTATTTAACCAGCCCTGCTCCGAAGAGGAGAACCAGAACTGTACTGGCTGCAGATTTTTGTGACTATGGGGAATCAAACAATACACATTCTTATGGGGTGGGGCATTAATATCACAGGTATCACATTTTTCCTTTTCATTTTCTCCTATTTATGTCCCCACACGTATGTATTTTTGTATTTCATTTTACATTACTCGAAGGAAGCAGAAAAGGATCAAAGAAATGTAAAAATAATATAAATTAAATAAATACAGAAATACACAAGTGTGGAGGGAAATGTAAAGAGAAAATAATAGTAATAAAAATAATAAATACAATAAATAGGGGAATTAATGCAAAGTACAAACATAAAAAGGGAAAAAATAAAAACAAATATACATTTATGTTACATTTTATAAATTAATGCCTAAATTGGCATAAATATTTTTGAGACATTTATTTATTTTTTAATTTGGATTATTTAATTAAATAAAAATATGTTGTGAATTTTGGAACTTATTTCATCCATCGTTTTTCAATAAATTTTGATTTTTGGACTTTACAATGATTTGGATTTATTGGAAATGTTTGGATCACATGAGTTGGAAAACAAATCCTATGCAGCCACCACTAGAATCTTATGTTAGCCTTATGTTTATCTGAAACTGTGCAGAAATACCAGGTTTAAACAGAATGAAAATGAGGTGATGAGATATTACCTGTTTCCAATATCCGTCTCCGCTAGCTATGATTCGTACGTACAAGTTTAACGTTACATAGCTTGCTTATAAACTTTAATTATAGCACATGGCCACTTTATATAGATTATAAATGTTTTTTGTACCACATCAACAGCACAGCCGTGTCCTCTCTTGGCTAATCGCCTGCTTTTAATGCATCAACCAAACACAGGATTGTTCCACTTATATGCAAATACAAATAATTTTACTGCCTCAACAAATACAGATACAATACTGGCCTCTCCAGTATAATCAAATCTAAAACAATAAGAACGAGCTTGTAAATAAACGTCTTCGTAGTTGCTGATACAGCGAGTTGTGACGCCTTTACTCATCTGAAACTGGTGAAAATCATCACCTCCTACATGTGAAATGTAAAAAACGGTATTTTTTATTGTGAAAAGCACTTCCTCTGTGAATAACCTGACAGACGGGGATGAGACCTTAAATGCTCGCTTGACATTTTCATCCATTTGCCTTCTGGGAACAACTACTCAGTTTACTTTTCTTTTGTTCAGCACACAATTCGGACCACATGCATTTAACATTTACATACATAGCATTGCAATAGAAGTATTAAAATGGAGTTGATCACAGTTCTCTCAAAACAAGTTTAAGCAGTAAAACCTCAGTTTGTCAGAGAGAAGCAACATTTCAAAAAAACTGAAACCTTGTTCCTCATCTGGCCTTCATTGTGGTTGTAAATGTGCAAATTTTCCCCCTTTTGGTGCTTCTGTCCGACTTTGAGCGCGTCCGACCGCCGATGCGCCAAAGGCACAAAAGCTTTTTATGAGTGCAGCCATTCATTTGTTATGGAGTGCATCTGGGGGGGGGTCGGCATCCCCACTCGCCAACAAAAACTTCTGAAGTCTGAGGTGCTTTTGTTTGCGAGCTCACAGTAACCACAAAGCAGCACTGAGATTACTCACTGAGGCATTTTCTCCCCAGACAAAACAGATACAAACAGTCAAGTCATTACCTGACACCCCCCCCCCCCCCCCCCAAATAAATGCATATTAGCCCACGGACTGACATTTAATAAAGTTTTTTTCCAGAGCGACCCCCGTCTGAGAAGATTTTACAGAGCTGCAGAAAATTGCCTCTGCAGGATATCGAGAATGTGGCTTTAATTTCATTTCCTTTGAAAGTGAAGAGCAGCAAACGACATTTTCATCTTTAAGAGAAGAAGTGAGGAGTGAAGGAAAGATATTCATCATTGATTAATTTATTGACAAAATTTCTCCAGTTTCCTCTGTTTCCATCTTAGAGGCAGAACGTTGATAAAAGCAGCAAAACGAGATGAACAGCAGCCGTTAAAGTTAAACTTGTTCGGGTCATGTTTAACCACTTACAGGCCTCGTCTGTTTGAGTTTTTAGTTTGGCCCATGTCCCATCTGCTAACATGGAGGGGGAGGGGTTTATGAGCTATACTGCAGCCAG
>JBBPCS010037945.1:0-21022 GCA_037974645.1 Hollardia meadi
TGTGAACGTACAGACGTATAGCGAGGAGAGAGTGGACAGAAACAACCGGCTGCTCTGCGGTCCAGCCAAAAAAGGTCACACCACAACAATTATTTGTACTTGCACAAATGCTCCCAAATATATTTTGAGGTCGCACAGATTAAATTTCGGGCGCATATGCGACCAAGATGGTCGCAATCTCAAGCCCTGCATTTCCACACTATTGAAGTAGCTCCTTTTTTAGGAGCTAAATCGTTGTCATCGGAGTCTGTCGCTGCCCAGGCTGACACACTGTTCTCGTTCTCAAACATCTTTGGGCTTGTGTCGTTAGGGATAGGGATCGTAAATGCGTCATACGTCATTGTGTCGCTATATCTTTGAACTGCGATATGACACTTTTTTATCATGTAAAAATTTATACCGGTATTATCGTGGACGGTATGATATGGCACAGCCCTAGTCCCAATGGCAGCATGTTTACAGTCACGTGTATATACAGAACAAAAGTAGGCCATGGCTGGAGCCTTGGGGAACACCACAGGTCAGAGGGCCCACAGAAGAGGAAGCTTCAACGGCCACTACCGAAAGAGTTCTGTTTGATAAAGCAGATTCAAGCAAGTCTAGAGCAGTATTCTTGATGCCAACCCACTTTTCTTTTGTAGTATTTTGTGTATACCCCCACCCACTAGTAAGTTAAGGTAGGTCAGGTAGGCAAGTTCAGTATGTTTTGGGAACAGTGCAGTAGGCATTTTCAATCTATTGACCATGGTGTCAACATTTTCTACTGTGTTATTTACACAGCTAGATTATAGACTCTTATGAAACACCTGTTGTCAGCCAGGGGGCACAGTTGTCACAACCACCGATTAATATTTGATGACCCAGTAAATAGATTGTGGATGAAACTGATAATTATGTTCATACTGAAAATGGCACTGCATTAAAAAAAATCAAAGAGGCTGCATTGGTGTGGGCATGTTTAATCCAGTGAGCCCTGGATTTATGTTTCATTAAATGTGCAGTCTCTTTCCAAGAACATTCAGACAGTCTCTCCTTGACAGGTTGTACACAGGAATTGCGACAGTAGTAGTGAAGAATGAAAAAAAGAGAAAACATGGTTGTCTGTCAGGATTGTCTGTTTTGGGAAGTTACAAAAATCATCAGACATATCCCCACCACCCTGATTCCACCATTGGAAAGTGAGTGTAGAGATGCTGTTAGATGATCCATCAAGCACTTGGTTTGAAGCAAGCCGATGCCTGCCACTAAATGATACCAAATATTAAATGAAATTGTAGTAACAACACTTCTTTACCAATGAATTATACAACCTCTCAAACATTCTGCTGTCCTCTCAGTATGCATCTGAGACTTTATGAAGCAGATCTCCAGTTTTGGCATTTCTCTTCGCTCAGATGTATTCTTGATGACCAGCACTTATGCCTAAAAGGGTTCAAACTGTCATTCATGTGAGCAAACATGAACCAACCACAGAGTCTGTCTGCATGCCATCCACTTTTGGACACACAGACTGCCTGTTTAAGCTGTCTATGTCTATATCTAGTGCAGTGACATGATGACTGGAGGCCTAATAAGCCCAGCTTCCTCCCCAGCTCCATCTTAACTTCACTTGAATAGAATTCAATTTCAATTTGGCTGCAGAGAGAGACACTGATTTGGATCATTTAATTTAATAATTTATCCAAATCTGTCCATGCCACCTTTAGCCTGAGGAGCTCCATAGTGATAATGTGGTGTTCCTCAGAACATGATTCATCCCTTCTCTTCACAGCTGTAACATCAGTCCATTAGACGTGAATGTGCCACAGGTGGTGAAAGCAAAAACAAACCTGACAGCTTAGGATACATGAGGCAGTCAACAAGCAGACAGCCAAGGCCATACATACACTCTTATACATACACAGACGCACAGGATTCATACACTGCTCTTAAAAGTATGGGCAGCTCAATCTAAAAATCTTTGTTTCTCCATAATCAAGATGCCAAATATGCACCAGATGACAGTATATTTTCCTTTGGCAGGTAAATCAATAAGACACCCTCAGCACAGGCTGCTAAATTTGTGAAATGTAGCACTTAGTCAGAGTTCTTGGATCTTGTTCTCTGGATTCTCTTTTTTTGTTCGTGTTGACCCAACACACTGTCTGACCGTCAGCCAACAAATCTAAACTGTGGCTCTGTATCAAACACACTGTTGATTGGCTGCCTGGTAGACCGCTCCACAATAATTCTCAGTGCTTGTTTATGTTTACACTGCCACAGTGAGGAACAGGCTGTCAGCACCTCTAGTTGGACCATTGAGCAATCAAGGCTTTGTACTTTAAATAGAATTTAGAATGGAATTAGCCACATTGACGTCATCATGCAGGTTGTTGTAATCCAACAAGAATAGCAGCTCTTAAATTTCTTAAACTTATACAAAATTTCATTGACAGCCACATCAAGGTAAATTCTTCTAGCAGCAGTTACTAAAGCTTTTATGTCAACTGTCTGCAGGACAGATTCATCGCTCACTACTGGTAGGGCAACAACAAGAAAATGGCTAATACTGTATGAACAGGATGTCATTATTAATCAATTAATCAAGTTAAAATGTGTGATTATTACATTGAGATTTGAGAACACAGCAAAATAGCAAAAAAAAGTCAGGGGGAGAAAGACGATCAGACAGTCAGATGATCAGACAGGTTGTAAAAACCCATTTAGCCAGAATTATTTGGAAATGAAAACCAAGGCAATCAGGAAAATTATTACCCAAACTGTCCATTACAACCCGTTCTCATCCCAGGTCGTCACATACCATCGTTTTGTCATGCCCCCCTCGCGTCTTATCCAGACGCGCAAGGTACCCTTTGCCGTCGCCAGCCAATGCGCTAAGCCTTTCCTGATGTACAACGGGCCCTTTGGTGTTCACGTCGATGCTTTATGCCTTCCCTTTAGCGTCTCTGGGTGCCCCAGGCGTTTTATTCTGACACGCAAGGGCTACATTACTTTGGTTGAGTTTTGGAACAAAATTCACCTGATTAGGTTTTGGAAAAGGTTGGTGTCATTTGGTTAAGTTTAGGCACAAAAATCACGTGGTTAGGTTTAGGAAAAGATCAGTGTCATTTGGTTAAGTTTAGGCACAAAAATCACGTGGTTAGGTTTAGAAAAAGATCGGTGACGTTTGGTTAAGTTTAGGCACAAAACCTACTTGGTTAGGTTTAGGAAATGACTGGTGTTGCTTGGTTTCAAATGGGATGCGAACTCCTGTCCATGATAAATAACAAGCATGGACCACCATATGATTGTGTACAGTAAGTGTGACATATCACACAAAGTCTGGCAGGTTCATTTTTCATTTAACTTGGCAGGTAAACAACAGTGTATCAGAACATTAATGTTGGGTGCTGTGCTTAATTAACAGGTTATTTATTTTGTTACTGTACCACTGTCATTTTACTCACGGTAATATCATCATTGGTGAAGCCGGTTGTTCACTTATAGAGAGACCTTGTTATTCATCATATGGCCTGATGATGGCCTGTCTCAAGCAACTGTCTCTGAATGTTATGTAAAATGAGAGGTGCTCTTACGGCATGGTGACCTCACCATGCAGCGACTGTTCTCCGGCAGGTCCCAGGACTTCTGCTGTGAGACGTGTGGTTGTTCCATGCGCTCTGCCCTCCTGGCTCTGACCCCCAACAGCAACCCCAGTGCCGAGGACCACAAGGCTAAAGAACTGGCCCAGCAAATCAACTTCAAGGTACAAACACTGGCTTTTAGATGGTTCACATTTGATGCACAGTTCAGTCAGCGATGTAACCTGTAGAGCAAAAATGCTGCTGACAGCACAAGCTACAAAGTAGTGCCTGCTGCTGTTTGCCTTCTTCTCTCTCAGTGCATAGAAAAAGCTGATTTGCTCATTCTGTGATGTTAGGCCTTGACAATGAATCATTATGAATCACTTACCACTCCCCAATTATAGTAGTAGGATTCTTCCATCACTTTCTTAACGGCTCTTATTTGAGAATTCAAGGCGTTAGCTATAGAAACCAGTGACATCTAACCAGAGAATTAATCAGTCAGTAAAAAAGACATATTCTGTTTAACATTGTAGACGTAAAGGTGACAATTTATCATGATATACTTTTGCAGTCCTAGTGTCCAGCCCTATGACAAGGGCCAAGGCACAGTGTAGATGACTGAAGTTTCCTGTCTGTTAACGCAGGCAGAGTCCAGTTTATCAAGACTGGCAAGTGAGAGCGGAGGTGCAGAAAGCGAGCCTTCCACACTCACCCAGGGAGTCGCCTCCACGTCTGTAGGCCAGGAAGCTGCTGACAGTCCCCAGGCTGAACAGGTAGGTGTTAAACTGCCATTTCTGGGGTTTCACAAGGCAGCACATGACCAGCCTCCAGCCAGCCCACCACCTACTGCACACACCATCCCCTACAAATGTAACATTACTGACACAAAGCATACTGTGTTTAGATGTCTTTTATATCTGCCACTCAGTCAATGGCATTGATTTCAGGTAATTTCGATATACTATGAAAATTCATCACAGTTAACAGGTAGTTTACCTTTATAATTACTATACATTTATGTCAATGTTATGTTGATGGTGTTGTTGTGATGATGCAATTGAGAATAACTGAGTTTGTCCTCTGAATAGTTCACTCTGCTGGTTTAATCCGCTCAAACATGTCTTAAGCCTCACTGACATACTAATACAGTAATGTTGTGTACTGTACTTTATCAAAGCCGGTCGCTGCATCCCACAAAAAGAAGTTGTTACCTTGGTAACAATAAACTGCAGAATCCAGGAAATCACCCTAAAAGCGTATGGGACCCCCCCAACTTCACTTGGTTGGGCGAGTTTCTGCAAGCTCCATGGCAGTCTCAGCCTGTGATCTGAGTACACACTGTTTTCATATAATTTGTACATTTGGTCTCACATCTATGTACATTGATTTTAAATTCTGCCTTATTCTTTGAAAGTCAGGTGGATTAGTATAAAGTGGGACAATCTCCAAGTAAAAAGTTATTCCGGTCTGTGGCGGCCGAATGGGTGGGCCGAATGTGCCATTGTCATTTGGGGAACTGGGGCTAGTGTCCCGTGAGTGGCCACATAATTTTGTTTTTCAAGTTTTCAGTTGTAGTTTGCTTAGGTTTAGGTAATAAAACTACTGGGTTAGGTTTAGGAAGATCATGGTTTGGTTTAAACTAATAAGTCAATGTTGAAACAGCACAAACAGTGACGGTTACAGAAAAAAAAAAATCAGACACACTTTGTGTGATGCAGGATGTAAGGCATGGCCCCGGGTGAAATACCATGTTTTGAGGGAGTCCCAACACTGTACATAATCCTTCTTGGTTGCATATTGGGCCTTAGGTTGGTAGTAAGGATGTTAGTTTTGGTTAATTTTGCTTTTGATAGCCCAACACCCATTAATCAGTAACTAACTGGTCAGTTTTTAGGAAAAACAGCTAAATTACATAAATCACAAGAGTCACTTTCCTTTTAACCTGTTGTTCCATTGATTCAATGAGCTTTGGCGCACTGCACCATTCAGATTCTCTGTGAGGTCATCTGCTCCTGACTCAGAGCCTCATCCAAATTCTCTTACTCATAGACTGTTGCATACCAGAGCCATTGTGTAGGCGAGTCTTATTTTACCACAGAAAAAATGTGAAGTGAGAGTATTAATCTTTCAGTATAATATCAACATTAAATGCTGAATTGGAAAGAAGTCATCGATAGCGTTATTAGTGCGAAATAAATCTGATTTATTTAGAAACCAATAAACAAACAACTGTTAGCAAGATCATCTCCTCTGTCAGAAGAGCCTCCTTTCTTTTATGTGTATAAACTCAGGCAGTTTAAGCAAAGCTTAAATAATTAACAGTGTGTGTGAGTGGGTGTATGTAGTAGATGTAATATCCTATCACAGTATATGTCATTTTATATTGATATATCTATCCATATAATGATGATTGTGAATTTTCTGGAAAAACAAGTTTCTATGGATGAAATATTCAGCTTATCCAGAAAATGAAATTCCTTCATCACATTGATATAAAAACCATATAAAAATCCAATACTGCCATGAAAATTTCATGCTCATTAATTTACAGCACTATCAACAACAACTACCTACAGCAAGAACAGAACGTCTTGTTTTTGCTGACCTCTAGTGAAGGCCTCTAACTTCTCACCTTACTGCACTGCTGTTGATGTGTACTCCAGGGGTGTGTGACTTCTTTAAAGGTGCAATTTGTAAGATATGGTCATAATTTAAATGTTTAAAATGTTTAAAAAATGAACTTAGTCGTAACTTAGAGTTAGTCGTCAGAGCCGCTGCAAATCATCTCTGTATCCCCTGTTGTCAAACTGGCCTCCACCGGTCTCAGAGGCTGTGTCCAGTCCCAGTTTGGTTTCCAGTCATGTTCAGGCTGCAGAGCCTGGTCGAGCGGAGCCCCGCTTCCCGCCTGTGATACAAGGTCATGATCTAGGCAGACTTCAGTGAGCTGTAGAGCTGCTAGCTCCACTGCTAACTGAGCTAACAGTCGCTATAGCTACAACCAAAGATAATTACACAGCCCAACATTTCACCACATTAAATAATTGACAATTACATTAAATATGTTTTGTTTTCAAACATACCACAACAGGAAAAAAAATGTAAAATTAAAATAATAGTAATTAAAAAATTTAAATCAAAATCACCATGCTAATGACATGGCTACTCATGGTTGCCAACATGCTTTCTGGTTGGGGAATTTTTCGGGAGCTCAGCAGTCAGAAAATTACTGATGGTCAGAGCAGCGATGGAAAGATTTTACATGGTAAACAAATCTCAGCCCTCAACACAGTCTGACAGGACTGAATCTGAACTCACCAATTAAAATAATACCACCACTCAAAACTAGTCAGGTCACAGCTTAACAGACATGAAGGTTTTGGGTGCTTGTGGAAGACGGATGTGCATTCACTGTGGTATTGTGCGTTCCCAACAACATACAGTATGTGTGATCTGACTGTCTCTTCACAAGAGAACAAGACAAGAAAGTGCCTGTCAGTGCAGAGAGAGTCAGTGAGGAAGGAAGTCGGCCAAAGTGACTTTCAAACATTAACTCGTCTGTGAACATTTCTGCCTGAGTCACATCAGATAGATTTTCATTTACAATGGTGGTTGTTTGATAATGAAGACAACAACTCCCATAATCCCACGCTAGAACCCTAGTGGCAGAAATTCCATACTGTGCATTTAACATTAGTGTATTTATTGTATTCATTGTTTATTTTAAGTTAAATATTTATATGTAAATGTGCAAAGCACCTTTTCATTGTGAGTGATTGAGAAAAGATCTGTATTATTTAACTTAGTTTTGATATGTGTTTGTTACATTGAGGGTTGGGTGGCTCGAGGTGCCATGAAAAAACTTTGCTCCTTTGGTTACTAGTTTCTAGGGATGCACAATATTTATTGGACCAATAAATCATCATCCCAATAATGGGAAATTTTATATTATCAGCTCTTGCCTGATAATGAAATTAGAACCTATAAATAGAGCCAATAATAAGAAGTCAAATTGCTTTTGTTGACTTAACAAACACAGTATCCACACACTCCAAGTAGCTGGCAGAATGCACCTTAAAAGATGTTTTGCGATCCGACAATAAACACAGAGGAGAAGAAGAAAAAGAATAAGGTGAATGAGAAATCTTATTAAAAGGTATGGATTATTAAATCATCCAGCTTTGCTCACTACATCTTAGCCTTTCTTACCCTCATGTGTGTAGAAACTACAGGTGATGAACTTCTTTTAAAAATACAAACGTGACATTACCTGTTATCTGTATTGGCCATGAGAAGCAGAACAATATTGGTATCAGTTGACTAGTCGACTAGTTTCTCAATGTTCAGTCAGTTTGCATGTCAGTGGTGCCTGAAATGTTATCGGCTTCCAAAGGGGAACATTAGAGAAAAAGTTCAGGAAACACTGACTGCAAATCTGATCTGATCTGATCTGTCTTGCAAATCTCCATTTCTTTGTAGTCTGTTGAGGAGCCCACTGGTGCAGATGTTGTCTTCTTCTACCCCTACAATGGATCTATAATAATAACTGCTGTAAAGAGAAACCTGACTCTGAGAGAATGACCCATAAAACCTAATGCTGCTTGTGATGTTTTACAACACTGAAGACTTCTATCACTGAAGTATAAATCTCATTCACTGACATCCAACACGCTCGATCCCTTCTCTTGATGTTTGGCATCATTAAAAACCAGACCTGTCTTCACTGTTTTTCAATCCAGTGAAGCTCCAGAGTACTGGACAGAGCAGTGGATGTTCTAAAGCTCCACACTGTAGATTATATATTGCTGTCTGTATGCAGTCAATTACCCATCTTTCAAATTTTTTCTTTTAAGTGGTGGCACGCTTCATCACCTGCTGACATCCCACTGAGCTCCATAATCATTTTGAATGTATATGGAAGGAAATTATTGTGCATGATTGTACAATAGCACCATGCCAGCTGTATTGGTTGGACTGAGTTCATGTGTGAAATCAAGCAGCTTGACATCAGCACTCTCTGAACATTATAGCAGATGTGTTATGGTAGCATGAAGCCCACCAGTTCAGATGATATGGGGGAGCTTTGTTGCATAAGAGGATTGATTTTGGTGCCAGCTGCGCCTAACAGAACGACTGCGACAGAGTCTGAAGGAGCAGAGAGGAGGGTCAACTTAGATTATTGTTTGTGACTTTGGATAAACTGAGGAGAGCCACGTCGAAAATAGAACTCACCATCTGCCGCTGAAGTTAGACGGACAAGACTTAAAACTCACAGCCTCCTGTCCTCCAGAGAGGACGTCAGCACTGGACACTGACAGACAATGAACAGGGGCACCATACACTTAGAACTCAAAGTATTTCTGCTCAAAATGGGAGTGAGTAGAGAGTAGACTGTCTAATTGTGTGTTTGTGTAGTAGGGCTGCAACTAATTATTTAAATCGATTAATTTGCTAATAATTTTTTCAATTAATCAATTCTAAGGGCTTTAAATGTCATAAAATAGTGGAAAAAGCTCATCACAAGTTTCCAGAGATGTCTGCAGATGTCCTGTTTAGTCTGACCAATAGCTCAAAATTTAGTTAAGTTATTCAGTTTATTATCGCAGAAGCAGATCTTATTTGCCATTTTTCTTAAAAACAACA
Organism: Hollardia meadi; assembly: GCA_037974645.1. NCBI lineage: Eukaryota > Metazoa > Chordata > Actinopteri > Tetraodontiformes > Triacanthodidae > Hollardia > Hollardia meadi. The sequence continues at coordinate 9,207 of JBBPCS010037945.1, forward strand.
TAAATGATGACTCAGTTATTAAAGTGGTTGCCAGTTGCTTTTCTTTTGATCCTCTTACGGCCAGTGTCCACCGTCTGCATTACATTCTGGCTGCCACCTCTGATGCCTAGCTTTGTCTCTCTGATCCTCTCATTGCTATGCTCCTCCACAGGCGGAGGCATCTCCAGCCACGGGAGTAGAGGGACCCCGGCCCGCTGCCGCCCCCAGCACCGGTCGCCCTCTCAACCCCCGGCAGCGTCGTGCCCAACAGCATAGCCAGCAGGGCCAGAGAGATGGCAGAGATGCATCCAGCAGGCCGGCCTTCACCCCGGCTCCCCGCCAAGCTCAGGACGAAAGCCACGCAGGCTCTGCAGTCCTGATCGTGGTGCTCACTCTGGCCCTGGCCGCACTCATCTTCCGCAGGATCTACCTGGCTCAAGAGTACAAGTTTGACTATGAGCTGTGACCAGCTAGGCTGCTCCTGCCCCCCTCCTCCCCTCGGAGCCAACCACTCCTGCTACCACCAACAGAACTGTGACCCGCTGAAGAGTAACCAGAGCCAAGGTGCTGACTTTGTGCCCTCCCTGCTTGTCAGCAGAGGGTTCAGTCTCCATTTAGGGGGAACTTTGATCCCTGTAAAGGAGGTGCTCCACTGACCACAGCACCTCCAGGGTGTCTTTTAATCAATCTGACTTTTACTCTTCAGAGCGTCATACATTTTTAAAAACGGGAAGCTTTGTTATGTTAGTGATCAGTTCAGTAGCCACACACACCACATGTACCCTTCCATATAAATGTTGTCTACCTTAGGTCCCTTTATTTAATTCCAACTGTAATATAATATGTCAACAACATAGAATTCTGAGGGATTTTGGTCTCAAGGTAATTATTTAATCATAGAAGTTCCTGCACAGGGTGTATGTGCTATAATGACTTCCTCTTTTATGTGCTTTAACTTCCTTTTAGGTCAGGTCAGTCACACCATACAGGGCTGTGTTTTAATGCTGTAAGTGCAGCAACCACTGTGTGGGCATCTTCAAGTGGAGGACCGAAACTGCCAAAATAAAAAACAAATAGATAAATGATGCGATAAATACATTAATATGCCATTAAATGCAACAAAAATAATATTAAAAATAAATGTAGGCATTCATTAATTTATAAAATGTGATATAAATTGATATTTCTAATTTCTAATTACCCTATTTATTTACTTTCCCAATTATCATTATTATTATTATTTTTTAAAGTTTTTTTGGGGGCATTTTTTGCCTTTATTTGATGGGGACAGCTGAAGTTGAGTCAGGAAAGTGGGGAGAGAAAGTGGGGAGTGACATGCAGCAAAGGGCCCGGGCTGGAATCGAACCGGGGCCACTGCGGTAAGGACTCAGCCATTATTTTAATTGATTTATTCATTGTTTAATGTACTCATTTATTTCCCCACACTTTTTACATTTCTTTTTGCATGTCTTCTTCCATATGTAAATGAGGGGGTTGCCATTCAAAGTGTGTCATGGGGGTCAACTCCTGGTTGATCGGCATCACAATCCATAGGCATAAAGTTGACACCCATGACACACTTTAAATGACAACCCCCTCATTTACATAAGAAAGAAGAAATGTAAAAAGAAATCCAGAAACAAAAAAGTGTGGGGAAATGTAAAGGAAAAATAATACTGAAGTAAATACCTAAAAAAAAATTGAAAATTAATATATTAATAAACACAATTGTAAAGTAAATGGAAAAGCAAATAAATAGGGGAAATTAAAACAGAAGTAAATAAATACAGAAGCAAATTAATGTATGTCTCATTTTATTAATTATTTTATGCCTGGTGCATTAATTGGTGCATTTAAGGCATATGAATTTATTTATTGAGTCATTTATTTATTTTTCCCTATTTATTTTTGATTTTGGCAGTTTTGGTCCTCCATAGTTTATATGGACGTGGTTGGTATGTTACTTGTGTCTTAACTTGCTGTTTCTCACGTCGTCCTAAATGGTGGCATCATATCGTAATTGATGTGATATGGCAACATTGTGCATTTCAAGAATAGAAAAATGAAATGCCCCTGTTGTTTCCAAAGTTAAAAGGGAGGCAGTGCTGCACAGGATTAGTGATCTGACGTCCCCCCACACGAGCAGGCAGAAGGCTGGGTTATAACTGATCAATGTGATGTGTGTGGAAGTGTGTGTGGCGGCACCTGTCAGATCAGATTCATCAACATCTGTGTCCTGCTGCCTTCAGATGGCTGCAGGGATTTAATGAACTGAAGGAGAAGCTTTACAGTATAAAGCAGCTGTGGATAACAGATACTGCAAGAGCAACTTGTATTCATTTAGCAACATTCATGTGTCACACCATGCTGTGTGACCTTTGTGTGACTGCTGGGGTGTTGTTGCAGGGATGTTCTCACAGGATGTTCTCGAGAACGTGCCTTGAGGGTACAATTTCTGACACAGGTACTTGGCCTTTCACCTTTTTATATAAACTAGCAACACCAAAAAGTCTTCCAGTAGTCAACAGAAGCGCTGTCAACGGCAGGCCACTATTTCTGACACTGGCCATGAGAAATGTGACCCTGAAAATCAAATGGAAATATGCTGCATTCAAATGTTGTCAAGGATTTGCCCTTCCTGTCACCTCTTTTAGAGATTGAATAACATATAATTTTATTTAATAATAACAGCACTCGTGGTACTGTGACAGCATTGCAGCAGCTCGTCCCTCAGTCACATATTAAAGGGGAACTCCAGCGTTTATACACATCAAAGTCTGTTTCCAGGGTCTGGGGAGTATCACTGCATAGCGTATGTGAAACACGTTGTATAAAGCACTGTCTCCATAGGGAGCTGAGTGAAGTCTGATAAATGAGTCACTTGAGTCAGGATCGTTTGGGGTGGAAGAAGTTTCAAAATGAAAAACAAAAAAAATATCTAGGTGTTGAGTTACAAAGAAGTGAGCTTATCAGACCTCTGTAGCCCGTGCCTTGTTTCTGCTGCAGGCTACAGCCTCCAGGCAACATTAGCTAACGGCAAGCATAACACACCCAAATCTCCGACTGGCAGCTGGCAGCGGTCAAGTTGTATTGTGAGTACTTTAGGTGACCGGTTTTTGATAAAGAATGTGTGGAATAAAAAGACAGTATCTCTGGTCTTGCTGCATCGATTTGTTTTTGTTTTAAAGCGGCAGTTCAGCCCAAAATCAAAAATACATATTATTCCTCTTACCTTTAGTGCTATTTATCCATCTAGATTGTTTTGTTTGAGTTCAGTTTTGTAGATATCAGCTGTCGAGATGTCTGCCTTCTCTACAATATAATGGATCTAGATGGCACTTTGCTTCTGGTGCTCAAAGCCCCCCCAAAAAATACATTTGAAAAACTCAACAGCAATGTCTTATTCCAGAAATTATGACCCGGTTACTCAAGATGATCCACAGACCTTATTGTGCACAGTTTCATGACGGAACAATTTTCTTTCTACTGAACTACATCCCATCACCGCGCAGAAGGAAACGTGCATCTACTCAAGGCAGAGAGGCTTGTGCTTGTGAGAGGGCAAAATGTAAACATTACTGGCATCCTCTTTGGCTGAGCTGTACCATTAGCTAGCTTAGTTAGCTACATACTGCTCACAACAATTATCCGGTTCTCTTTAAAGGTGATCATAGAATAGGATGTAATATCAGCTGAAATCACATTAAACTTTCATTTTAAAAGCTAATGTAAATGCATCTACTGGTAGGAGGGTGTTTAATCGAAATAGCTTATTTACAGTTTTAAGTATTGTTTCATAAATGCATAATCATAATACACCAAAATACCAACTACCTGCTTTGTGCTGCCTCTTGTAAATCAAACTGCCACCTGTGCTGGGGACAAGAATACCATAAACAAAAAGAGAATCTGAAGGTGAGGAAAACGCCAAACAGCAGCTTGCACCGGTCGTGGTCCGTGGTGTACTAACGCCCAGCAGTCCTGTGAGGGGAATGAGTTGACTGATCCAGCAATTTGTTTACTGAGGTACATCTGGAGGCCACAGTTCTTTGAACAGTGAGATAAAGTTCAGGGTTTATTTCCGCCAGTAAACATGACAACATTCAGGTTCAGCCGACTGTCTGCTTTCTTTTTTAGTCTGATTTTGCTTTCACGCCTACAACAGATTTGACTTGTTTTATTTGAACCAGGAAGTCATTTTTCTGTGGACAGTGTATTTCCATTCATTTGTATCTTTCCCCCCTCGCAGCATCTCCCCCGTCTCCCCTGCTGTTTCCTGGTATTCACAGCACATCCCTGCACATTAATCTCTTGTTTGGCTTGCATTCTCTGAAGCTGTATATAGCAGTAAGAGTCAACACACACACACACACACACACACACACACACTTGTATAAACAGACCCAAACACTGTCCTTTACCTTCTTTGATACACTTTGAGAAAGGGTTTATCACTCTGATGAGACTTGGAGGACCTGGGAAGCAATTTAAATTCACTCTTTGCACACGATAGCTGACGGCTTTTTGACATGTACAGCAAGTTGGCAGCATACAAATAGCTCCGAGGCAGTCGTAGCAGTCTACCTGTTGTACCTGGGGAACAAACCTGTCTCTGTAGTTTTTCTTTTATTTGATCTCATATGTCCAGGTATTACTTGAAGGCAGCAGAGATTCTTTAGGAATATCCATATTCTCAGAATCTCTCCTTATCTGTCTTTTCAGTTACTGTGCCCAAGGCTGGTATACTGGAATATAAGCAGAAAATAAATCGCTTGAATGAAAGAATGTGTTTTCCATGTGTCAACTTTTATTATGTCTTTATTATACCTACACCCTCAGGGAACACAGCATTGCTTCAGCTTTAAAATGATCCTGGTGATGGAACATGTGATTACCAGGTCCTTATGTGTGGAAAGTACATTGAGCTACATCTCTCATGTCACATTTTGTAATATATGTAGCTGTGAATAATCACAGTCACCTCAGCCATGATTATAGCAAGATGTAGGAGTATCCACAGCTCCTATCAAGCACAGGAAATTGTGTTTCTGAGATGTTCAGCTGCACAGACTGTCTGCTATCTGTTCTTTTGTGTAGATTTAAGTGTAGATCTTAGTAGACTGAAGAGTTTTCAGCTCCGAGAGGCCATACATAAAGGGAAACTTTGGAGATTTTCAACCGTCTTTGTGTCATTATATTACTGGGTACTTTGCCCTTGTGTCGTGCCCCTGCCCCTTTGTGGGTGAAAGCAGCCCCTCTAATTTGACTGGCGTTAAAAGAAAAAAAATGAAGTCTTTGCCAATTTAATAGCATAGAAAAAGAAATCCGTATTTATTCTGGCCAGTCAGCAATTGTGGCCAAGTCAAGCAATTATATTCTTACGGATCAATGACCGTTGTCGTTATGTAGAAAAAAATAAAGAAATAGGGGTCGATGAGTGTCCTTTCGGTCTGCCTCCATCAAGTGGATGAACGACCCCACGGAGGTGTCACATCCTGACATACAGTATAGGCTAATGTATTTCTGATGTCTGTCACTTTTTTCCATCGTTAGGAATGTGTATCCAATGTGACATTACTGTAAACTAATTACATTACTGTCGCGAAGCGGAACTGGAACTCCATGGACACAAAGAGTAGACTATAGGTATACCTCTATAGAGGGGCGTCTCACCAAACAGATCAAACTGTCAGGAGGCAGTGCTGATCAAGTATTATCCAAGATTCTGTTACTGTACTGACTGTTTCTCCCCTAAAATGACATGCAACTGACTCGTCATTTTCATGAGAAGAGCTGAGACTTAACTGGAACGTGACTTCAAGGATTTGACATACTGTATGACTCGACTTGTTTTTAACTAATGTGAGACTTGACTTGAGTTGAGATTTTATTCATACTGTTGATCCACTCGAGACTTGACTCATACTTGCCCTTAAAGACAGCTCTGGGTTACATAATAAATCTGTAAATGAAGAGAGGGAAGTATTTTCTCCTTACTGACACTCTTCAGTCACTGAATGCTCAGTATTCATCTGACATGGTTTTGACTGGATAATACTTTTTAATCTCAAAAACTCTTTGTCAAGTGGGAACAGAATGTTCTTCAGCATCCTCAAAGACGAGATGACGTCATGTGCATTGTAATTCTTAACTAAGATAGAGGGCAAAGGTCAAAAAGGAAACAATCAGAAATTAAATGGAAGGCCACATTTTTAAAAAAAAAACATCAAGGACAATGTTCCCCCTGCAGTAACTGTAGCCAGTCAAGTGAAATGGTGCAGTCGGCAGCTGCCGGCTTACTTTGTCCTCTGACATTACATACAGTGGATTTAGCAATGTGTTGGAGCCCATATAAACATATTCATCTAAATTAAGAAGGATATTAGTGCTGCCCAATTGGGGTGGGGGATATTGTAATCCCACTGGTGTTTAATGTAATTTCACGTCTTTTTAAGAACTTTTCTATCCAGACCCCAGGCGGGTGAAGAGAAGCCCCCGAGATGGAGACAGTTATGGAGTCTTACGTCAGTCTAAGAGTATAGAGTATACCCTTACACTGTCCTACACTGCAAAAAATAGACACATAACAAATTGTGACGGTTCAAATCTTCAACAAATGAGATCATTTTCTAAGTGAGGTGTAATAATTTCACTTTCCCCAATTTTTTATTAATAACAATATCAAGTCAAGTGATACGGTTTGAAATCAAGTGATAGTGTCTGTTAGTGACATAAAGTGAAACACTGCATTGATCTGATCTATTAGTTTGGTCTCCTATTTGTGGAAAACTAAAAACCAGTGGGCAGAAGAAGCACTGATCTTAAGTAAAAGTGCAGAAATACTCCATTACAAGTAAAAGTCGTGCATTTATATGTTTAAAAAGTTTAAAAAGTAAAAGTACATAAGTATTAGCAGCTAAATAAACTTAAAGCACCAAAAGTAAAAGTGCTCATGTGCTCGAAAGAATAATCTTTATTATGTTATTGGATTAAAGTATCAATGCATTAATGTGTTCATCACTTTAATGTTGCAGTTGGTAAAGGTGCAAGGTGCTTTTCTTTATATAGTTTTTGTTATGTTTTTTGCTGGTAGGTTGTGAATTTCGGATCAATAAAGGATTATCTTAATCAATACTATTACATCATTATGTATCTGTTGTTTCTATAATGTATTATTAAACTGAATCTACAATGTAATAAGTAACTTATAACATATATAAGTTATCAAATAAATGTAGTGGAGCCAAAAAGTACAATAATTGCTTCTAAACTGTAGTGGAGTAGAAGTATAAAGTAGCAGAAAATGGAAATACTCAGCTACAAGTAAATGCAGTACAGTAGTAAATGTACTTTGACTTGTTCAGTGCTGCACCTCCTCTCCGCAGTCTCTCTGCCTGTGAGCAGCTCAGTCAGGAGGGACGCGGTGCTGCTGATGCTGCGCGCTGCCGAGCTGGAGTCTGAAGACCAATCAGAACGCTTATCAGACTCCAGCATCCGTCTCTCTCCCCGGCGCACTTGTTCACCACAGCGCGTCTCTTTCTCCCACTCTCCCCCTGCCTCAGACAGGAAGATGGTACCGTGCACAGCGCGTCCTGTACGCGGACCCGAGGCGTCAGTGAGCGACTCGCTGCGGGACGTTTAAAATCCACCATGCCGTGCTACGTTCGGTTTCTGCTTTTACTTTTGTGCGTGATCCTGATCGGAGAGTGCAAGAAACACAGGAGTCGCAAAAGGCGGTGGTCCGCGCCGGTGGAGCCTCACAAGCCAGGCACGTGAGTACTGAAAAGCCTGTTCTTTGATTCTGGATTAAAGTGAGATGTGAACTCTAGAGAGCGGCACGGGATGAGGGAAATCACTTGCTTTTCGAGGCTTCCGCTAAGAACTCACATTTACGCACAATTATCAGTTTACCGCCAAACAGGGACGTTTAAGATTCCTGACGAGGCGGCAGCTGTGCGCAGTTTCCCTGCACTTTATTTCCAAGAACACTCAGAATGTCAACATTTGCATGCAATCTGCGCATGACCTAAACCTTTTACGATCACCTTCTAGTCTGGACTGCTCTTTGAGCTTTCGGTAACTAATGCGACCCTGCACGTGCTGTTGTCTGAGGGTTTATTTGTCGGAGGCGTCTCCGTCCCTCAGCTGTAAAACTTGTGTTTACAGCAGCAAAGAAAGTCCATCTCTCTAGATACAGTCTGCTGGATGTTATTTCAGGTGCTGCAGGCTCTTTATTAGGACTGCTTTGAGGGTAAGAGCAAGCAGAGGGAGTGACAAGTGGGAGAACTTGAGGAGGGATGTTCTCTTTAAGCCTGTTGTTTGGCTGTCTATTCTCCCTCTGTCACACTCCTGTCATTTCCAAACAGGATCAAACACTCCTCAGCCACAGCTGCAGCTATCTTCTCAGAAAACATGCAGCTTGGAGTTCATCTGTTTGCCTAAAAAACTGTCGGTACCAGGCAGCACTTTATTCCCTACGTTAAAAAAAGTACTCTGCACAGTATTGAATTATCTTCCCTCTTATTGTCTCTTGTAATCGTTTTGTCTCTTCAATGGTCTCTAAAATTTGTTCTCTCAGTCAACCAGTTGTTAATCAGTAGTTCCAGCGTTGTCGGGGCCGTGCTGTAAATCTGAGCACAATCTCTTTTCTGCTGCAGAATCACAGAAAGAAAGAAATGCGTTAAACCTGCTAACCTGTTCAATGTTTCTTTCATGAGGAAGTGCAACATAAGAATTTTACATTGTGTAATTTCGAAGCTCCTGTGGACAGCTGCTTAGCATCCCTCCACTCTTTATTAGAAAGTATACGTCTGGTGATATTGTGTTTCAGAGTGCACAACCAAACCAACACTGAATGTATCCCATTAACAAGTATTGTAGGATGTGTATCCAAATCCTGATATCTTTTTTCTCCATTGTTGCCCCAAAACTCATTAAAACACATCAGTGAGCTACACTGTTGCGCTGGGGGTTCCTTCATCACCATGAACACACACTTTGTTTTTACACAACCCCACTTGCATCATCCTGCTGCCAGAAATACTCACCAGAGCAGCAAATGTGGATTAATCCGCTTGCTGGAAATAGTCCCCCCAAAACTACTATTTCCTTCTGTTTGAACTACAGTGAGCAGGTGTTTTAGGAAATAGCTGAGTCTTTTTTTTCTTCTTTTTTTTTAAGTGAAACTATATATTTCTGAGGTTATTTTAAAGAACCTTCAGTAGGAACCAAAGGACTTGGAGCTGAGAGCCACAGGCAGGATAGAGAAGTCCAGCCTAGTATCCTCAGAAGTATGTTCATATTTGACAACTCAGCAATGTCAATAACATAAAGTGTAAATGTTGAATGTAGTGTTCCCTTAATGACACAGGCATAAAACAAAGTGCCATAGACAGTGGTGACATCATGGTGCATGGCATTATAGCACACACCAAAATGCAGCATACAGTCAAAGTCCATCAGGCAGGATGTGCCCACCTGGAGAGTGAATAGGCTGTGACACTGTGGCATACTGTATGTCTACGTTCAATTAATTCAGCAGCCTGAGTTCATACTACACATTAATAGAGCAAAAATAGTCCACATTAGTTAGGCTGTTAGTGAGGGCCCACTGCAAAGTCAGTCACATGTAGAGCTAATGCACAATCAAACCTGATCAATGGACACGTCTAACGTACAATGTGTTCACATATTGGAGACTTATACAATAAACACCAATGAAGAGAAAGAGTATTCCTGATGCATGTTTTATATAGAGAATGTACAAAGAATTACACCCCACACTGCTGCTGGAGAGGAGAGGCCAGTGATCCCGGCTGCAGCCACACAGCCACTCCTTATTTTGTTCCTGAGCCTGCAAGTCAGGTGTTGGTTTCCCATTAACACCACAACTCTTTTTTCCTTCATAAGACAACACCACCGCGGTTAAGCTGTCCGCGCTAAAGAATGCTAGCAGCTAGAAGGGGCGCCTTCCGGAGTGATCATTTATCAGATTTATCAAACATTTATCAGACCGATAATGAAATTATTAGCCGATAAATAGTGCCGATAATAAGTCAATGCTTTAATTGATCTAACAAGCGCAGCATCTACACCCTACTACAATTCGTAGAGGTATGCCCCTTTACAGTTGGTTTGTGATCCGCCAAACATAGAGAAGAGAAGAAGAAGAGCAGCACGCTGTTGTTGCGCTCATGACACAAACTGCTGCACATGGTAGAGCACAGTGTAGACTAGAGAGCCACACATGTCTTTGCCAGTGTGGACGTTTTTTACAGTTTCAGAGGAAGAAAACAGGATTATAATTTACAATACATGTTCCACAAGGGTTCAGAGAGGAGAGAAAGAAGTCACAACAAAACTTATTAAAGCTATGGAATATTAAATCATCCATCTTTGCTCACTACACCTTAGCCTTTTTAAAATAGAAACACATGAAGTTATCAGTTATCTTATCGGTATCGGCCATGAGAAGCAGGTGCATCCCTAAAAAAACTCTTTCAAACAGTAGAGAATATCTTCATGGCATCAGTATGTCCTTTTAATAGACACTAAGGTTTTTAAAAACTGGTAGCCATCGCTACATGACATGTAACAAGCTGACCAGTCAGCTCACTCACTACAACGTGCAGCAGTGAGCAGACATACACACTTGTCACACTTGTCTGTAACAGGTGCACTGCTAGCCTGGATCCGCAAATGCCTGTGGAGTTTTGCAAATGCGTGTGGAGATTTGTCTGTACCTCAGTGGCTATACAGCCTTCATACCATCAGTCGGCGGTATTGCACTCAGTCTGGCATTGAAGGGTGGTCGCTGTGCTGAGGCCAGTGATAAACATGGCTTGACCAGGACCAAACTCATCCTCCAAGACCGAAAGAGGCCAGTTTGACGACAGGGAATACAGTAACGTTACTGAGGTGATTTATAGTGGCCCAGACCGGGACTATGACTCAGAGGATGACGAAGATATGGCAGGTTCAGGTGGGGACACAAGAGGCAAGAGGGAGATCGGGTCGGGTATCACTCAGCGCCCACGTCCAGGGGCCTGAGCGGATGTTAAGGCGGGGTCAGCCCCGTCGTGTTAGGAGCCAAACCCAGCAAGAAAACCACCTCTATACTACATTCCTTGTCATCAAACTGACCTCCGTCAGCTTTGGAGGCTGTGTTCCGTTCTGGTCCCGCTGTTTTTACTGGGCTCAGCATAGCTAAAGGCAGCTAGAGCTAAAGCAGTTAGCGGACTTGTTGCTAAAGTAACCATCCATCAGGAAAGTCGGTGAATCACCAAGAGTTAACGCAGAGCAGCTGGTGGAGATCAAATGAAAAAACAGAAAATTATCATTTTAATTTCTCTATTAAATGTGTTTCACCAAATCAGTGAATAAAGTTATAAAGTTGTGTTTTTGTACAGTAATCAACAAGCCCTGGCTCCCAGAAATACTCCACTCTTGTGGCATCTATTGTTTTTCCAACTTAATTCTTATCTCATCTATTGTAATACAATTTCATCTAATTTAGTGTCCCATATCACTATTTTCCTGATTCATCTAAAGTAGGTCAATGGCATTAATGCACAGTATCATACATGTCGATTAAAATCACTGGGTGCTATACCGCTGACTGGTGGTATGAAGGCTGTATAGCCACTGAGGTACAGACAAGTCTCCACACACATTTGCAGATCTGCCACAGTAGAATTGTTGCAAAAGTCACGTGTAAAATGACAGCAAATTGAGCCCGTCTGAGCTGTAGCTGATGACTCATCTGTATTTTAGGCTCCTGGAGCAAAATACTTCAACTTTTCAGCCATTAATATCTATACACACATTTACAGATTTGT
>JBBPCS010037956.1:0-21021 GCA_037974645.1 Hollardia meadi
TTAACCTGACCTCAATTCATACCATCGCTCTAAACCCAACCAGGACGTCAGAAATTAAGTTTTGCCGCATTAGGACCAGTCTTTGGTCCCCATGACACACACACACACACACACACACACACACACACACACACACACACACACACACACACACACACGCAGCTATTTGGAAACATTCTCCTGCCTGCATATGTGAAATAATGGTCTCCTTGTAATATCAAAGATGAATCCCTGTTCATTTGTTGTACTTGGTGAGCCATTCCTGCCTTTTTCCTTTGGTTCTGTTCTGCAGGGCAGCTTCGGTGAGGTAGTGTGTGCTGTGGAGCTGCAGCTGCTAAGACACACACTGACTTTTGGCTGCATTCATTAGCTCCTGTGTTTCTACGAGGGTCTGGCTAACAGCCCTGCACAGGCCTTCAGCCCTCATCTATGTTATCTTTCTCCCCCCTGCCCTCCGTGCCAGGCTGCAGGAGTAAAAATCAGACAGTGTGTGTGGTCCCCCCCACCCCCCCACCCCCCCATGGGTGCACGGGGCACTGGGTGGGCAGAAGGAGGGGGCTCTGGGTGCTCACAGAGTCAGTAGCCCTTTCTCTAAAATGTTGTTTTGCACAAATTTCTCCTCACGAGGGAAAATCAATTTAGGCAAAGTTAATAAGTTCTATTTTTCCTGAATAATTTATAATATTAATACTAATCTGTGCTTATGTTTTTTTATTAGCATGCAAGGATTTCTTTCTGTCTTTGAAATAATCCAGCCCAGGTTTATTTTAAATGTTGCTGCAGGAGTGTGCTCTTTGACCCAAACGCTGTCCTTAAATTATAAACCCCACCCCCCCCACAAAAAAAAATTCAGGAATGTAGTTGTGAACATACAGTTGTGACAAGCCTGTTTTATTTGTAGTCTCCAAGGCATTTCGTGAACCTTAACATTACTCACGGTCGGCTGCAGATCCTCATGTGTCACAACAGTTTATAGTCTGTCCTCTGTGGATGCTCGCCAAGTCGCCGAAACAAAGCCTGGGTCATTTGTGAGGGTGAAAAACCTGAAAGACAGAGATTTAATTTTCATTTCTGAGACAGGAAATCTTCAGACATCCTCTGCTCCTCCGTTTATCATTTCATGTCTACAACTGTCACACTATGCATGTCAGTATGGAAATCTAACTCTTTGTGTCTACAGTGAATTCTTTTTGGAGTTTATTTTATTTAGTATACATTTCTTCTACTAGTTTTTAGTAGGTCCTGTATGTTCTTACTAGATTCTGGTATGGTGAGGTCTATAGTGTGAAGTTTAGCACTCTGTTATAAAATGGTACCTAAGGAAGTCGTCTGCTCAGGCAGCCTGCCACGCAGCCTGCAACTCATCTATAAAAAGCAATAACAAACTCCTACTGCTGAATGACAGCAAGCATGACGAGTCCTCTGTCAGACTCTTGCTCTGACTCATGCAGCAAGGATTCATCAAACCTCACATCATCTGCCAGACCTGTCAGGAGACCAGATTCTTTCAAGCTGAACCAACAAACTTTGCACACTAGCGTCTCCAAATGGCAGCGAGACGTCCCTGAAAACTATTTGAACTTCAAAACCCAGAAATCCTGAAAGGTGACGTCTGTAAACTGCAGTCAGCCTTTGCCAACCTGATTTATAACACAGGACACCTAAATCAAACGGAGGCAATAAAGGTAGGGTGGACTTGAACAACCTTCGGATTAATAGCTGAATGTGCTAACCATTGCGCTGCAGAGACTACAATTTAGCAGGTTTGCCCAAGGTATTCAAACCATGCCAATCTGCATTTGTAGTTAACTTTGAAGAGTAGGGTAAGACAAAAAGATGGAAACTTTCATTGTGGCATTTTAAACTGAGTGTTTGTCATTACATTGTTGGAGGTTGCTTGGTTAGTTAGGGTGGGCTTAATCAAAAACCTTCCAGTAAACAGCTGAACACGCTAACCATTGCGCCACAGAGACCACAATTTAGCAGGTGTGGCCAAGTTATTCAAACCACGCCCATGTGCATTTGTAATTAACTTTGAGGAGTAGGTTAAGACAAAATGGTAGAACCTTTCAATATGGCATTTTAAATTAAGCATTTGTCCTTACATTGCAGGAAGTTACTTGGTCAGGGTGGGCTTGAACCACCAACTTTCCAGTTAACAGCTGAGCTTGCTAACCATTGCACCACAGAGACTACGATTTGACAGATGTGGCCAAGGTATTCAAACCACGCCCATCTGCATTTGTAATTAGGTTTGAGGAGTAGGGTGTTAGTAAGTCTGTGGACATGGCTCTTGCAGATGGCTTTATTGTTGACATTCTTTTCATCAGTTCCTGTGGGTGGACTACTGTGTATTTTATGTTTTTGTCAATGTTGCTACCTGACATAATAATGGATGGGATGCCAGAGTCTATTTCTCCATGGTCAGCTTCAATGTTATTTTAGCACAGCTGCTAGCTAGCTTCTTTGCCCAGTGCACTACATAGTTCAGCACTGTAAAATGCATTAAATGCACTTGTTACAAAACTATCATGCTCATAGGGAAGACAACTGACATGGACTTTACTAACTTATCTTACATTATCCTAAATGTTTCCAGCCATGTTCAATCCCAGAGAAATATAGCTGTTTTCAAGTTAACGGTGCTTTCCATTTTGTTGCCTGTTGCTATAACTTCCAGGAGAGTGTGAAGAGGGAAGAACGTGACTACATGTAACGTAAATAAAAATCTTAAATATTAACTCGTCTGTGAACATTTCTGTCAGAGTCATGTCAAATAGGTTTTCATCAGCAATGGTGGTTGTTTAACAATAAATACAACAACTCCCATGATCTCACGCTACATACTGCTTTTGTTATTATGAAGAGAGCCTTAGTGCAAGAAGCTACAGTATATTCTATGTGTCTTAATGTCGTGCGACCATGCACTATACAAACCCGAGTATATAAATCCAATGATCACTCTCCTCTTATAGCTCTCTATCGGTCTCCACCAACCTCTGAGTGAGATATCTGGATGTTTAGCAGCTAAATGCTTCACTATGTTTACCAGTTATTCGTGTACAGTGGGTTTATTGGAGGTTTTCACAGAAACAGCTACCTGCTGAGCTTCAAAAACCATATCAATGTGAGGTCAGGCTGACCCCAAACACTGGAGTTGACTTGGCTGATTTTACATTCTTCTCTGATGCAGCTTTATTTGTAATTTTGTATTTTATGTTGAAGTGTTTCCTGCTGCTGCTGAAATGTTCCTCGGTTGTCTTGCCCTTACTGCATTTTTAAGACAGTGAGGAGGACAATGTAGGTAGGAAAGTTCCTACGTGAAGTAGCGTGTTATCATAATGGTAGCTTCCAGGGGCCACAGGGCCCGTCACCCTCTCCTTATTGGGATGTTTGTTGGCACGAATCCCCCCCGCTGGCAACCAGCATGCCGGGGGCCCGGGGCAGGGGGGAGGTGAAATGTCAGGCGCAAAATGCAAATTCATGCTGACAAGCGGTGCAGAAAACATGTTCTCTGCGACTCGGGGAACCTTGATATTTCACAAAGTCAAATGAACATGTCAGCCAACACTGCAGGGCAACTATTGGGTTATTTAAAGAGGAGATTCAGAAAGCAGGCCGGTGTTACATCACAGGCAGCAGGGACTGTTTACGTGCAGCTCAGTGGACAAGGATAGCTTTTGTTGTGGTTGTTATCCTCCTTCTCCAGTCTCCCTCTGTCTGTGAGCCACCAGCGACTCTCAGAGTCAGACACAAGGAGGTTGGCCGTACTACATACTGGTTCACATTATTCCGTCACTGCTGCGCGCTCATCCGCCTTCATCTATAGTTGGACCCATGTCCACATGTGTTGTCTGTCTCCAGCACTGAGCTCCCCAAAACACTATGTGGCTCACAGCTGGAGCTTTGCTGAGCACCTTCAAGACTTGAGAAGCAGATTCAACCTCAAACATTATTAATTCAGGCTTCTGTTGCTGTTGAATGCTGTTAAAATCTGCAACCAGCAGGTTGACATTTTAAGTTTTGACTAAAGTGCCTTAACAAATATTGAATGGGCTGCCATGAAATTAGCTGACAGTCATATTCAAAGTCCACAGAGGAAAAAATCTAATGAGTTTGGTGATCATGTGACTTTTTAATGAATAAGTTGCAGTATGCCCAAATACTGTTTTATAATACCATGCAAAATGAATGACACTGACATCAGCCTCAGTTGTATTGTGTTTAGTGCTAATTAATAGATAATAGCACTCTGACAAGTTATTCTAAGATGGTGAACATAGTGAACATTACCTACTAAACATCAGCTTGTAAGCATGTCACTGAGAGCATGTTAGCATTTAGCATAAGTCACTGCCATGATGAAGTACAACTATGAAGAGCTGCCATCATGGCTCTAGACTCACCGGCTGCCCGATCCTGTCCTGCACATGTGCAACAGGGGTCCTGTCAGTAAAAGAAGGTTACTGCAAATGTGTTAAAGGACAGGTTCACATTTTTTAAGTCCATTTAAACAATACCCACATGCTCATATGTACATTGCATGTGTTACTGGTTGTCCTCGTTGTCCCTGTTCGGTGTAAAAAAACAAAAAACATTCTTGTCAACCGAAGCTAATATGAGGCTTCAGCAGTCTGAGTTAGACAAATTAAGTTCTTGTTATTGTGTTACTGTTACTGTAACTCTTTGTTACTGTGCCTCAACTGCAGTTCAACAAGGAAACAGTCCATGAAAATAGGATTTTTTAATAAAAAGATGGTAATTTTGTCTGACACCTCATATTGTGTGTTGTTGTATTGTTGGCTGAACTTTTTTCACAGAATATGGAGAGGAGATATGATTACAACCACCAAAAATTGTTTCACTGTACATATAGGCATGAGATGAAAAATATAATCCTTCCTTGTAAGGATTTTAATTCAACACTGTACTGAAAGCCAAATGTAAAATAAAATTTTTAGATTAAGTGTGTCTGAATAAGCCATGACTTCATTATGCCTGCATTTAATTCATGGCTGAAGATCTTTTCTTTCAGTACAGGAAGTCCTGATGACGCACTCCGACTCTGTGACGTCTGAGGTCCTGACAGTGAGAATCCTAACTTCCAAATGCGATTTATGATGTCAACATTTACATGATGCAATATCAGAGTAAATGGAGCATGCAGTAGAATTAACTCTGTATGTTGCCTGGCCGACAGGGGAGTGATTCAGGCTGTTAAAACCGCCACCACACGACTACACTGCTGTGACATAGCACAAGGGCCTGAATGCAACGCCCCACACAAGGACATAAAAGTGGCACTCATGTCTGAAAGGCTAACATCAATTGCCCCCAAATAGAATCCAAACAGTAAGCTATATTTTTAGGCTGCTTAGCAGAGTGGTGAGCCGAGGCAGAAGGAAAGCATGAGATGTGACCAAGTGATAGGTCCAAGTGAAAAGATCGCTGTCACTGAGCCCATGTACACATTTGAAACAGTTGGCCTGATAATGTCAATATCATTTCCTTCATCTCTGTCAGCTCGACGTCTGCTCCTCATCACTGAACGGGCTGGAAATGGAGAGCTCCCACAGCCACTCAATCCCAGTGCTGGAGCTGTATGAACAAATCTCTCAGGGTCAGTAAATCAGGGGTAAATAGACTTTCCCTTCAATCGCTGATCTGTCTTTAAAGTGATAGTTCAACATTTTTAGCAAACAATTTTTCACTTTCTTGCTGAGTTAGATGAGATGATCAATGCTGCTCTAATGTCCACAGTTGCAACTAATACTGCATTCCATTTCCCTTGGAAGTTGGAGCTGGGAATGACATCACATCCATGTTGACCGCGTTCCAGTACAACAATTTGGAAAGCCAAAATGGAATGCTCTGGCCAGGTTAGCCATTGTTAGCAATACCAGTTGTTAACAATCAAACACAGTAGCAACATGTCCACAGGTATACGTTGGACAGTGCTGTATGTATTGTCTGATTTAATGACACACAAATAAGACAGAACTGCTAATAGACAATATTTTATACAAATTTCAGTACTGTTGATGTGTGGAGCAGCCATCTTGGATTTTGCGGTCGGGGTTGGTAATGTTCTCCCAACTTTCTGAGTCGAAAATCCGACTTCAGTGGACGTTCTAGTTGAAATTTCTGACTTCCCTGTTCGACTGGAACACATCAGAAATATATTTACTTAAGTAAAAATTTGAGGTGTGTGTACTTCACTTAGGTATTTCCCTTATGCAACATTGTACTTTTTACTCCAATACATTTATTTTAAGTTTTAGTTACTGGTCAAAACATTATATATCATACAGGGACCATTTTACAATTTAAGTACATTTTGCTGTTAATACTTTTACTTGTATTCTATTATATTCACAGTGTGTGTATTTTCGGATGTGAATACTTCTTCCACCACTGCATGTCTCTTAAGTGAACATGAAGCTACAGCCGGCAACCCATTAGCATAGCATTAGGACTGAAGAGCTAGCCTAGCTTTGTCCAGAGGTAACAAAATCTGTTGACAGCACCTAAATTAAACTTTCTATATCGTCGGATTTAAAAACAGGATGTATTCTGTTAGTGAGTTTCAGAGGTGCTGGTGGATTTTGTTACCTTGGACAGAGCCAGGCTAGCTATTTCCCCCTGCATCCAGTCTTTATGCTAAGCTAAGCCCTGCTTCATAATTAGCATACAGATATGAGAGTGGTATTGATCTTCTCAACCAACTCTCTGGAGGAAATATGTATATTTCCCAAAATGTCAAACTATTCTTTTAGACCCTGTTTGTTTAGAAACCTTTTCGAAGGGTAGTCGGAAGGTCTTTATCGATAAGCAGTCCATTAATAACTGTTGTTACCTGTTGTGGTGAAAATAAACATTAAAATGTTTTTATGTGGTAATGTTCCCAAGGTGGCTGTGAAAACATGCAGTGGTTTAATGGTTTCACACATTGGTGTTAAAAGCTTGAGAAACTTATAGGGACGTGTCATAACGACTCCCTTCTGCCATCATGCACTGAGGTGCCCTTGATCAATTTTTGCAACCTCCAGCTGCTCCAGTGAAACTTTGTTACTGTTTTACTGGTTAGTGTCCAGATGGAAGTGGTCCATATGTGGAAATATCAAGCAGGGCTGTGCTGCAAAAACAACGCACGTGGAAAAAGCTTCCCCTGAACATCTTCAATGTTCAGGGGGGAGTTAATGCCAAGTGATTGGCCCAACACAGATCTGCGTATCTTCCTGATGAGTCATGTGGCTTCAAGAAATCTGCCATCATGTAACCCAGCAACTGCACACGATGCCAAGGCTGACTGCAAAAAAAAAACCTAAAACTAAAACCCCCACCTCACCCTCATTCTGTCACACATGTAAATCTGTCAGGTCCAGCTTGACAAGCAGGAGAACAATACACACGCCAACTCCACAAAAACACGTGCAGCCCTCAGCATCTTTCCTGGACTACAAAAAAATTGTGTTGGCGTAATCAGATTAATTCAGGAGCTAATTTGTTGCTGTAGTGTGTGCCTGGCTGCAGTCAGTAGCATAGATCCATAACTTATCGAAAGCTGATTAACACATCAAACCTCCTGCTTGTTCCTGCTAAGAACGCAGAGCTGTGTGGTTGTCAGGACTACTTAAGTGTGAATGAAAGACCAAGGCATTCAGACTTGAGCGCCGTGCATTAACTCTCAGTCCTGTCACTGTCATCGTAGTGATACCTCAAGTTGGGCTTTTAAGTATATTATTAGAATTCGGATTTCTTTAAATTAAAATGGTTTACTGTGCTTGAAAAATGAAGGAGGGAATATGATGATATGGAGACAGATGGTTTGGAGGCAAGACAGAACGTCCTTGAGCAAGGTGCTGAATGTCATTTGAGGATGCAGCTGCTCCATCTCACCTTTGACCCCCTCCAGTGGAATGTGCACATCCAAATCTCTGATAAGTCCGATATCTTCAGTAACACCATTTAATGTAAGATTAAATCTCTGTGTTGCTCCTTTTAAGCTCCCTTGGGAACTTAGATTGTGTGATATCCCCGGTGGTGACTTTTGGCAGGCGTGCAACATTCAAAAATGTTCCCCCAATCAGCTAATGAGCTGCAATTTCTGCAAGTGAGCAGAGCAGACAAACTGGGGTGGGGGCCTCTGCAGCAGGCCTGTCTCGTGCGGCCGTAGCAGGATGGTAAATTGGAGTTGGCGTGATAGTTCCTGACAGCAGCACAGTCTTGGCCATGAGCACAAACTGGCTGGCTTACGTAACAAGCCCACTGTTACCGCCCGGTCACGATCATTAAAATTCACAGGAATCACATTAAATTAAGCCCCAAACCAGCAGCAGAGGATGCACGGTTTGGTCAAAGTCACAAAGATGGGATTTGAATTAAGTGGATGGACGAGACACATGGCCAGACAAATTCAGCGAGACTAGAAGAGTGCTGGTCTCATCCCACCCCATACCTCGCTGCACTGGGGGGTGAGGGGGCCCTCTCCAAAAACCCAGCTTTTTGTTAATTGGTGGGAACCGCTCAGCTCACAGAACACCAACACTCCTTCACACCTGTAAGGCTCTGTTAACGCGTCACCACCTGTTCATAGCACTTCTGCCATCAAAAGAGGATCACAGGAGGATTATTTATAGCTGTACATCTGTGAAGAGATTTGGCTTTGAGACAGACGAAAGACACACGCAGAAATATTCTCTCTTTTCAGGCTGTTTGATGTAATTGGGTGGCGGGGGGTAGGGGGGCTAAAACTAGTCATCCTTATATAAAGACGACTAAAAACCTGTTCAGACAGTAGTGGTGATGACTAAAAACCATTTCATTCAGTTTAAGAGGGACTAACATATCTGGAGATAAAAAAAACAGATAGAATAAAATAAGTGATATAAAGCATGTTGTAGTTTAAGCTGTTGACTATTTGAAGGCTAATGGGCCTCAATCATTTTTCTCAACCCGAGCAAGGTAGTTACAGTTACATGATGCCAGAATCTTGAAGTTTGCCTTAAAGATGAAAGGCCATGAAGAGAAATCCCTTCATAGCGCGAGTACAATGTAAGAGAATCTCTCGCTGATAAATATTTCCACTACGGACTCCAGGGAATGTAATGCTTCATTTAAAAATCCTTTATGTTAAACCCTAACACAGAGTGTATTCAGATGTCACCCTGACGCAAACACCAATGGAGGGTAAAGTGACCATGCACGCACGCACGCGCACACACACACACACGTCGGTATAAAGATGCAGGTGTTCCCACACTTTTCAGATGGAATGATTTATTCATAATCATGATAGCATAATAAAACAATCAACATTGAAAGCATTGACAGTTAAACCCAAGGCCTCTCACACACAGCATGCACCATCCTGACCCCAGCGTTCACAGAGCCACTGAACATTCCTAACGCCAAGAGACTCCCAGCTTCTGAAAGTCCTTTTTTTCTCTTTTTTTTAATTCTCCACCCCAGTCAGGTTGTTCCTTATTCTTATTTTTTTTTAATCATTTAAATATATTTTGATATAAAAACAAGCCCACATATGATGAATAACCATGTTTGTGAACTGCTTCTCCCCCTTCTCCTCCTGTTATTGTCCTGCCCCCTCGACCTCTCAGCTCCTCCTGCTGTATTGGTTGGAGGATGAACACGACACTGGACCCCAAATCCTCTCTCCTCCTGTTCGCGCTCTCTTCATGGACACTTGGAAAAAAGAAATACCCCAGAATGACAGGGTGATGGTGGAGGTGGGGGGAGACAGCGCTAAAAAACAAAACAGTTTGATCTCCCTGAAAAAAAGAAAGCAATAAAAAAGATTTCTTAAAAAAAGCATTAAAAAAATCAAACAACAGTCCAATTGAAAGAAGTGCTGGAGGGAAGTCTGGAGCTCTGTAGACTGGAGGCACTTTGGCACAGAGCGAAGGCCCCACGCCTGACACCACGCTAAGGGGAGGGGGGGGATAGAAGGATGGAATGACAGAGAGCTGAGCTGAATTCATGCAGAGTGATACAGAGATCCAGGAATGATGGAGAAGAGCACCTGACAAACGTGGAGGAAAAGGCCAGCCTCCCCTCCAGGTAATGTCATGTTCAGGAGAGGAGGAGGAGGGGAGGAAACAAATAGGAAAGAAAAGCGATGACCGAGACGGAGAGAGAGAGTGGGTGAGCAGCGGCAGTTTTAGAAGGAGGAAAGAGCAGTGGCCCATCGAGAGAAGAGGAAACTGTCTGACAAAAGCTATACAACACAAACAGGAAAACAGTCCTTGTATGGAAGCACAGGGGGGGCTGGTGGACGTCCGAGGTCGAGGGAGGGGGCACAGTATGGCAGTCCCACAGGACAACAGGCTGGGCAGGCAGGAGGAAGGTGCCGTGGTCCCGCTTATTCTCCTCCTCCCACTTTACAGCTGTGCTGGGCTTCATCTCCCCTCCCTCCTCTCACCCCCTTCACCCCCCCCATGGGCCTCCTCTTTACAGGTAGAGCTCCTTGGCTCTGATATGCTGCAGCTTCTCCCTCAGCATGCGGAAGGAGGGCCGCACCACGGAGTCCAGGGTCCAGCACTGCTTCATCAGGTCGTACACAACGGGTGGGCAGCCATCTGGGGCGTCCATCTTGTATCCCTTCTCTACCCGGGGCACCACCTCTTTCAACGGCTGAGAGACAGACACAGATTCATTAAAATAACATGTTATGTGACACAACTCTACCACATCATCCCAGGCACAAATTTTTCTTCACTACAACAAACAAATAAATATAAATAACTAAATTCACCATTTACAGTACATATTGGGTCACATTTTCATCACCTGCCCCAGCAGTCTAATGGCACAAATCTAATTATTTCAAGGTCAAGACATTTCACTAATCCTGTACATTAATAAATGGTGGTCCCAGCAATGAAGCCTGCCATCTGCTGGTACACCTCGGACCACGGTGAGCAACAGAAATCTGGTGTCCAGATACTTACAATTCTAGGGTAAGGCACGCGCCCAAAGGAGTAGATCTCCCAAAGTAGGATTCCATAGCTCCAGACATCCGACTTGGTGGAAAACCTCTGTTTCGTGAAAAAAAAAATGCATTCAGAAAGCAGCTCAGGTATTTTTTTTGCTTCCTCTATCCATCAAAACTAAGTCTTGGTTTCTTTGTTTGAGTGCCACTTAAGGAGTTTGAAATATCTAAGCTTTTTTTTTTATTAACACATAGTTATTCCACTAATGCAAACAGATTTGTGCTTAATTGGCACATTAAGAGATTTTGTTGCATCCAGCCTTTAATTCGTACTTACAATTTTCTCTATAGTATGAATGAAAGTCTGCCTTTCTTCACAGGGTTGGGAAAACACTTGTTTGTGAATTATAATTGATACCACCCCTCGTTAAGAATCGTCCCACTACACCAGTCGTCTTCCCTCACCTTCTCCCTTAGTGCTTCGGGGGAGGTCCATTTGACGGGCAGCTTGGCAGTGTCCTGTATGGAGGACGCCTCCTTGGTGAGGCCAAAGTCGCTGACCTTGGCGATGTTGTCTTCAGACACCAGCACGTTACGAGCTGCCAGGTCTCTGTGGACGAAGTTGTTGGCCTCCAGGTACTCCATGGCTTCGCACACGTCACTGGGTGACACAGGGAGACAGGAGAGATGATGAGTGGATGATTAAGATAATGACAACCCACCGGTGAGTCTCTTCTCCTTACTCTATGTGTAGCTAAATCAGCCGAAATCAAAAATATGCTATATGTTTGTGGAGTTAAAATCTAACCCCTTGTTCCTCTCTACAAACTCATTGCATGGTTACACTGAAGATGAATCATGAAATGCATCCTTGAGGATGCACGTGTATTTATGCAGAGTGATTTGAGTGTTCACACTTACGTAATGGTTGCACTCACTTTAAGTTGTGCTGGGTTACAGCATCAGCTAAACGAGTGACTTACAGGTAATGCAGCCATTTGTCAAAGCAAACAACCTTCAGGATGGCTGCTCGTGTAAACAAAATGGTCCTTTTATGTTCGCAGGCAAGTGCGTGACACTGGTCTTTTGAAATGCTATTTAAATTCTGACAGCTAAAGAGCAGCAGTTTAGCTCCAGACCCTGAGCTGTGCTGATTAAACATTAGTCTTTTCTACAAATGTAACAAACTACATGAACAGAGATGAACTCACAGTGAGAACTTGAGTAAGCAGTCTCCACCGAGCACGGTCCGTCCTCGAGAGCGCAGGTAGTCCACAAGGCTGCCCTAGATTCAGAGGACACGGAGCATATTTAACACTTTGAGGTGGCTACCAACAGGACTGAGAGGCACATTTGTCATCAAATATCATGTGTTTTCTATGACATTTGTCATTTAGATTATTAAATCGTAAGTGCAGTAAATTTTTCTCTGCTTTCTGAGGGAGTGTTAGATGAGAACATTGTTACCACTCTCATATCTGTAAACATGAAGCTAGCGTGAACCCCTGTCCATTAGCTTAGCTTAACACCTAGCTTGCTCACTAATGAACTTGTTGTATGTGATTTGTTAAATCCGTTTGTTATGTTGTGTGTCACAGCATTTCTTGTCAGGGAGCAGTTGCCAGGCAACCACCTTACTCATAGCCAAGAAATTGCCCAGTAAATAATCACCAGTAACATGGCTTTGGTTTTTGTGCGGATTAAACAAACAAAATAAAATATGAGCATATTCCCAATACTGTTCACGCGTTTCTAAACCTGGTAAGGTTCAGTGGGAGGAGACGATAAAAAAACCTGTCTGACAGACCTTAGCCATGTACTCTGTGACAATGTAGAGACTGCCCCGCTCCTCCACAATTACCCCGAGCAACTGCACCAGGTTGTTGTGCCTCAGTTGCCTTTACAAAACAGAAGAGAAGCAGAACAAATCAAGTGTTGGCATGCTGAAAATCATTAAGGCATCTTTGTGTTCTTTTTTACTTTAAAGAAATGATTAAAGAAAAAAACTGTGACCCAAAATGCCTTTTCCATTGAAAGAAAATGATGTGTCTGTGTACACGTAGACACTGAAACATATTTTACAGGCAGCCTGAAGGACATAGGAACAGTTAGAGGATCTTACGTCATGACAGAGGCCTCGGCGATGAAAGCCTGTGCTGTGGCGTCATTTTTGATACACTTGACCGCCACCTTGGTCCCTCTGTAGTCTCCTACCATCACATCTGACAAGGACAAAGGCAAGGTGAAGTGTTAGTACAATATCCACGGCGACCTTGGTCTCTGTTATTATGACTCTGATGTATGAAATTTAATGATGCAGGGATCCTTGTGAAATCAATTCCTCACCTCCAAACTCCCCTTTGCCAATGGTCTGCAGGAGTTTCAGCTCCTTTCTGTTCAAGGCCCAGCCGCCTGCCAAGAGAGGACAGACAACACTTAGCAGACGTCACAGTCAACAACAATCATGAGTCTAATAACACTAAAGTAATTCACAACAACACATTTATACAGTTCTGCAAACTGCTGCTCAGAAAATGTCTAAAACATTCATTAGTGAGTTTCACATATTCTGTCAGAATGAGAGGTCTACTCTCTGAATGGTGCCCCTCTCATTTGAAATGTGTTGATTTATTTGAACATTTAACTTTTCCCAGTTTTCTGATGTAAGACTTAGCTGGGTCAGATGGGTACATAAAGAGAAACGAAGAGAGGCAGAGGTGGAGACTCAGATTGACCTTGAGAACTGGTGAAGCCCAGCACTCGTCCCCAGACACACAAACATTAATTACCCTCTGCTGATTAATGCTATCAGGCCTAGGATGATAGTGGATTCCTGTAGGAGATGCTGGCCTTGTCTGTATACTGTGCATGTGCCACTGACTTTGTGCTTGTGAGGTTTCCGTAACAGTATATAAACACAAGAAAAATAATGTCCCCGTGTGCATTGGTGCCAGTGTCCCTGTAGAGCAGTGTAATGAGCTCAGTGCGTCCTTACTCCTGGAGAACTCGTCTTGTGCCGCCACTGTTCCCTCCATCAACTTGGGTTTAATCAGCCTGGTGCAAAGGCCATCTGCATCTTTGGTGTAATGCTGGGGACAGAGTTAGTGAGAATTATATGCATTTTCAGTAAATAAAGGCAAAACTCAGCATGTTTAAAGTTCCCCTCCAGACATGTATTAAAAGTTTCCCCACATAAAAAGCACATCAACTCTTTCTCCATTATTGAGAAATTCTATATCTATGAATCACAGGTCTTGCACCCCGCCCACCACTGCTGTTTGCGCGAGGTTGACCGGTGAAAGATCAGTGAGCATCAAGATGGCTAGTGTTAGAGGAAACATGGGAGAGATTCAGCCGTAATGTTACATGTTTGAGCCTCAGTCAGACCCGGACTCAGATGAGGAGTCTGTTGTGCACCAAAATCAGCGGCAGACGTATCAGAATGGTAAGTGTAGTTAGCATCTTTTGTTTATGTTGTTTGTTAGCTAGTAGTTGTGAAACATATAGTATCTGCAACCAATTATGCCTGGCTCATAGGCAGGAGTAGTATTTGCAAATTAGACAGCAGTTGGCTTTGGTATTTGTGACGTATCAATGTAGCATGCCAGGAACGTCAGACTTTTGGGAAGTGCACAGACATCTCCCCCTTCAATAGATGTGAAAACACTTTTCTAGTGACAAACCTTCGACAGATACGAGTCAGTACAATCCAGGACAATTTCAATTTTTAAATCTAATGTTTAAAAGTCTGCATCATTTTCTGTAATAGTTCACTCTGCCATCTTAGACCTGGTTGAATCATCAGGGACTGATGTTCATAGATTAAATCTGAATACAAGCTTTTGATATGCAAAACAAAAGTGAGGCGGATGCTTCCAGCAATGCTCTACAAAAGAACATGAAGGTAGTGATGAAAAGAAGATTCCGACTGAGTTGGGACAGTTGATGGGGGGGGGGGGGGGGCGCCATCTATTTAATATGAACGGGGTATCAGTGGTATTTGCCTTCACCAAAGAGGAAGCACGAGATAACTTTTATCAACACGCATCAGTGTTAAAGAGGAGAATGGTTGTCTCGTGGGACAACAGAATCTCTGCCTCATTTCCATCTGATATGAACGGCTTTGATCATCACAATAACACAGGTAAGCTAATTCTATGACACGCAGCCATGAACAGAGTTAACACAATTCATCTGTACTGCAATCATGCTTCGATTGAAGTGGTAGATCAGTCATTTGAAAGAATGAACCTCTGCTGGAGACCGACGACACGTGTCAGGCATCTCGAGTAGCTCCCGCACTGGGAGGTGAGAAGGTTTGTAACATTTATTGTGGGAACCAGCAGCAGAGGAGTGTGTGGGCGTGAGAGAGGTCACCGCATTTGACCTTTCACCCCCAGAAACACAGCAAACCAAACAAACCCATGTATATCTGCTCATCATTATAAAATCTGTTTAGACAGTAGCATTATAAATACAGACGACCATTTTGCTGATATTCTATTCATGTGAGAAAGAAAATTAAACTTTGACGCATTTGACACAAAAACGAAGCAACTGTGGGAGACAGTGAATCAGTTTTTCAGACAGCTGAGGTTGCATGGGTCATCAAACCGCTGTGTGACCGCCAAATTAAAAAGATTGCAAAAGAAAAAGCTACCACACCAACAACAAAAGCAACGTTTCAGAGCTGCAGCATTGAGGAGTGACCTCAGCGTGTAAGATACAAAGACAACCACCAGGGGGCAGCATGGTGAAGGAGGGGGTCAGCTCTACTGCATTACTCAGTACTGACTGAGGCTCACATACCAAACAAGTGCACCACCTTCTATACATACTTACATATGTAATACACAACTACACATATTTAGCTTCATCTCTAACTTTTTTTTATTATATGTGCAGTGTTTTCTATATTATCTTGGAAAATGTAAATACAACTCTGAATGTTGCATAATTAGTACATTGTTAAAAAATCTAAAATTCTATCTTAATGCATTCAAAAGTATTTCTAGTACATGGTAGTACTGGATAAATCAACATCTGCCCATATATAATTAACACAGAAGGCTGTAATCTGAGCAAAAACACAAACATTTGTAGCTGAAAATACCCAGTGTCAATATGCTATTACACCCTTGTAAATACCACAGGGAGCCATCTTTGTTTCACTTTACCAGTATCACTACATAGAGTACATGTGACCAACAGACATAACATCACTAAATATATACTACTATGTGAAGCCTGCTGTGACAAGCCAATGAGAGCAGGGCAACAGTGAGGAAGCCGGAAGGAAAACACACAAGAATGCTAGCAATCCTCACAAGGGCCATTAAAGAGAGACGGAGAAGACACGAGGGAATGCAGGCAGGGGAGAGGATAAAGATATAGAGAGACTGGGAGAGCGAAATGTAAGGAGGGGAAGCCAAGTAAGAGGCTGCGATGGATAGCAAAAGTAGGAGGAAACAAACCTATATGCCAGGTATACACAGGAGGGAACAAAGAGATAAAGAGAAGGAGGCAGGGAGGTGGAGAAAGGAAGCAGAGGCAGAACCAAGCCTGGAGGGTGGGAACAAGAGAGAGAGTGAGGAGGATAGAGAGACAGAGATTGTGGGTGGCTGATAACAAGAGTGCACTGGGGATGTCGATGGACTCGGTGCCAGTTGGCACATTTCTGTCGTCCATTTGCAATGCCCCGCTAGGCAAAGAGATGAGGTCCAATTAAAAGTGTGATAGATGCCAATCCAACTCTTCTCTTTATCCGAGAGGATGAAAGACCTCTCTCTCTCGCTCTAACTCCCTCTGCTATCATGTCTCCCCCTCTCCACACTCTGTCCTTCCTCTGAACCGCTCAGATAACAGGCAGAGTGTGAGAGGATCAGACAGCTTTTTGAAGAATGTGAACATGTACTACAGTCTGATTTTAAGGGAAACTCTGTAGGGACACTGAATGCGTGTGTGTGCGTGTGTTATTTTTACAGAGTTATGTAATCATAAATCTGCACGATCACAGTGCAACTACATTTCATTTTATTAAATGTAAAATACTGGCATGAAAATTGGAGGATGTATTCCAAATCTCAATCATAACATGATTTAGTCAGTAAAGAATACATATAACAGACTTTGATTGCTTCACTACACTGTCTGACTGTGAGTGGGGATCCAATAGGCAATTTTGACTACATACATATTTTCTCAAACAAAGTGAGATCACTCCATCTAATATTGCACTTTTACTTTTTTGGGCTGGTATCTACAGGAAAAATTGTCGAGACTGACAACAGTTTGCATGACAGAATTCCAGAAAATTCAATATAGCCTTCTAGGCCCGCAACGAATGCTTCCTTTTAAATCACTTATTATGTGATGTTATGTGATAGATATACTCCTGATTACTCCTTTCATCTATACAATTTTCAGAAAATAGTGAAAAGTAACATAGCAACATAACATCCCATAACAATATTCCACAGTGCAATGTGACGTCTTCAAATTGCTTTTTTTGGTCCAACACTTACAATATTTTTAATCATAGCTTAAAAATATTCTGTTTAGCAGAAAATCCTCACAACCTAGAGGTGATAAAAGGGAATATTTGGCATTTTTGTCTGAAAAATAACTTTAAAAAATTACAATAAATTATCAAAATAGCTGCAGATGTTTTGTTTTTTTTCTGCCAGTTGACTAATTGATTAAGTCAACTGTTTCAGCTCTACAGTCAAGAAACCACAGCAGCACTTTTAAGGGAGAAATCATCACCAGCAGCATGAAAATGTTGCCCTACATCTCACTGACATTGAGGAGAGAGGAATAATCTTCTGAAAAAACATGAAACACAGGTGACAGTTATGGACATAATGTCAATGGTCAAAGGTTTAAAGTTCTTACAAACTACAGTCTCTACAAGCTCTCTCTTGTAGAGATGTTGTGTCTTTCAGTTCTCACAATTATCAAGTATGAAGACAAACCAACTGATTGGCACTGATAATGAGTGGAAATTATCCTTTTTACCTGCCACAAAGATATCAAGGATATTATATAAAGAAAACAAATAGGAGCCTTAATGCTTCCTCTGTTCCTCACCTCAACCAGCTGCATGAGGTTCTCAAAGTACTCCTCTTCATCAATGGTGAGCTTGCCGTTGTGGTAGATGATGCGGTAGTGCTCCACCTTGCCGTCGCAGCTGACGCACAGGGTGTAATCACCGGGATAGTTGGTGCTCTCACGCACCAGGAACAAGCCCGTCTCCGGAGGGTAGAGGAGCCGCTCGGCCTGCTCCCGAGTTATCTTCCCATGAAACCAGCTACAGGGATGGAAGAAATGAAGGACAAGACGGGGAAAGAAAGATGGAAAAAGCAAGACACAAGAAATCATGGATTAAAAGTGAAAAGAAATAAGTTATGAAAGAGGAGATAGTTGACATGAGTTGCCATGATTAGCCGTTTGAAAGAAAATTAGTTGCAAACTATTTTGATAATTGATTAATCCTCTCAAAAAAAATGTCAAACTGTCAAATTTGCAGGTCCAAGTTTGTTAAATGTAACGATTTGCTGCTTTTTTTTGTCATTTATGAAAGTAAATGTAGAGTCACTGAGGTTTGGACTGTTGGTTGAACAAAAGTAGCAACATACAGACATGCCCTTTGTTCTCTGGGAAATTTTAATGAAATTTTTTTTCACAATTTTTTGACATTTTAGAGACTAAATGATTAATTGAATAATCATTATAAAATCCATAAAGAAAATAATCATTAGCGGCGGCCCTAGTAACAATTGTGGACGAAAAAGTCTGATCCATTAACAGAAATGCCACGTGTGCCACTTTTTGTGCTCTGCTGTAGTGCTATCAGCATCAGATTGGCCTAAATCCTTCAACGGTTCCAACAACAGATCACACAGGTTTTCATTTTCACCAAAGTCATTTTGCTCATTTACGACTTCAGCCACACAAAAGGATCCACTTATCACAGCTCTCTGAAATGAGAAGTGAATCAGGAGGTAATAGGAAGCCGGCAGCAGCACCTCCAGTCTGTTCAGCTGGAGCAGTGCAGTGGTGGGGCCGTCTTGACTCCAGGAGTCAGTGAGAAAATACCTGATCCTAAACAACAGGAAACATCGTGCTCACGAAACACACAGGCACGCGTGCTTAGACACACACGAACCATTAGGCAGAGTCGGAAACTGACACACAGGGACTGCAATAACAGGAAAGTGCCAAAACTGCTCAGACAACGTGGTGGGTGGGACAGAACCAAGTCACCCACTTCTGATTGAGGTCAGGGTGGCAGACTGACTATTCAACACCACATATTGGAGTTGGAGAGGGACAAAAAAACTAACCAATTCGTTTCTGCTAAGCTAAAAAAAACTGTTCAGAGATGAATTTTGCAGCTGATTTTAATATGATCTGAGATCAAATAAAGCTCTTGCATCTTTATTTAGAAGCTAGCCATATAGCCCTGCTTCACTCTCACCATATGGCCTGGTGGATACATCTATAGGCTACTAATGGATGGATTAGACAGCTGCATTGCAATGACTGCGTTTACAAGCACATTAGTATCCTGGGTTTGATCTTATTCAGAATATACTGTGCACATTTAAAAAGAGAAACCTGGTAATTCATATCCCTGTTTACGGGAACAGTATCCAGGTTTCTGATGGTCTGCCTGCAGGTGTTGATTCCTTAACATCTTATTTCTGTGCTGACTGAGTTACCTCAACAACTGAAAACGAACACAGCTGGATTTCTGGCTCTCTGAACAATGCCGTTTTTATTAATCTGCTGGATTTGATTTCTTCATCTAATCATCTGTGATGGAAAATATGAGCTGCAGCACATTTCAAGATCTCAGGATTATATCATGTTTTGTATTACTGTCTAACTACAAGGTAACGTCTTGAGTGCAGTGGACACCTACAAACTAGTCAGAGAACTATCATTAACCTGGATGAGGTGTCTTGATGCCACAGTATCCTTGTTTCTACCAGGGTACTCTGGCTAGGATATCCAGGTTTCTCAAAACCAGGGCTTGTCCAGATTTTCAAAAAGTACTGCCTGATGTTTTTTACAAATCTCTTCAATGACAACACAAATCTTACAGTTTTTTTTGTTTCTGTATTAAACAGCAAATAATTTGTTACCTGCGATCAGCAAATGTTTTAGTGTCCTGTATCTTAGATTTCCCAATAAAATAAAGCCAGAGTCCACATTGTAAAGGGTTTAGGATTTTAAAATAGCGCTTCTCTTCTACCCCTATAGACCTGTGGTCCAGCGCACAAACACACTACCATTCCGGCAATGCATACCATCGATTTATCACTCTCCTTCTGTGAAAAGGTCGAATTAGCCACAAACAGTAGCTCTATCCCTCTCCACTGGTGAATGGCTGGTAATCAACGGCTATAATTGATTTAGCTCGTCTTCCTGTGACTGCCTCCGTCACTCCTTCCACCTCCTCTTCGTACTCGGCCTCCACAGACAGTAGAGGCCCTTGTGGCAAAGCAGCTTAATACGGGTTGAGTTGATTAGATCAGTGTAGGCAGCTTCTCCGATGGACAGCAGCTCCTTAACTCCCACTAATCCGAGAGCAGGCGCCAAGCGTGGACAGCCCAGAGACACACATAGCCCTTTGCCGGACACACACTAGCTGTTCTGGCCATGTCAATTAACTAGAGTTTTCATACATGGAGTCATTCTGAAATAATAAAAGCAAAAAACCCCCCGCAGTAAACAGCTTGGTGGGGACAATAGGCAAGGAAGAAGTAGGGCAGCAGGGTTGAACACTTCCTTAGCCATCGTGCTGTTATGTGTGGCAAATGTCTGCCACATAGGGGCAGCAGAGAGAGCAAGCATCCCACTGAGGGAGGCGAGGACTGTACCTACTACCCAGTGTCAATTAGACAGGGTGAGAAAGGGGACACAAGACCACAGTTGAACCCTTATGTAAGAGGAGAGGGAGAGGTCTTCTCAGAGACATCTGTTAGTGATTCTCTCTCTCACACACACACACACACACACACACACACACACACACACACACACACACACACACACACCCACACACA
>JBBPCS010037966.1:0-21020 GCA_037974645.1 Hollardia meadi
TGTGTGTGTGTGTGTGTGTGTGTGTGTGTGTGTGTGTGTGTGTGTGTGTGTGTGTGTGTGTGTGTGTGTTTATGTGACTCATTTATGGCTGCAGTGGCTCAAAATGAATGAATGACCTCCCCCCTATGAATATGCAATTGTAAGTGCGTCAGATACTGTGAGCAAACAGTGGAGAGCCATCTCCGCAGCTGCGCTGTTTATTTCAGCAGTTATTAATATTCAACACTCGCAATATTAAGACATTGTCAGCAAATAGTTGCAGGCGGTCTGTTTATTTTAATAGACTGCTACTCCACTTTCCCATTCCATGTTTCCCTCCAACACTGATAACACTTGTAAAATGTGACATTTATTGTGCAGTAAATGCCAGGGTTCAGGTGTAATTTGGAGTGAATGTGGCATTTTTCCTCCCATGGTTAATGATATTTCACGATTTTAATCCCCTGAGTTTTTTGGGGCGTTTAGCTGTCTGCCATTATTTCAATCTCTGCCTCATAAACTCGTAAGTATCAAATTGTGCCTTCAAGCATAACAGGCTGCGGAGCAAGCACTCTTGTTTGTTGCTTATAGATTTAGGGCAGCTTACATCTGAGTGAAGCGGGGCATAATGGATCATACGCGGCGGTTTGCTACTGAAGGATGAAGATTGAAATCAGCATTCACCAGGAAGCTTTCGCCGTCATGCTCTATCTAAGGCCTCCCGCCTTCTTTGTTTACACAAGGTGTTGACTCATCTACTCTACTGATGCCAGGTCCTCTAGGGCTGCTTTCATGCTTAAGTAGAACCCAAAAAAGAAAACACACACACACACACACACGCTGGGTGATGAAATTTGCCACTGATGGCTCCATCTTCACGGACATCTTTGAAGATGTTTTGGCATCCAAGAATAACATTGTGAAAGTCCTGTTCTCTTTTAATAATCCCTGACCCCGATCTTCACTGCACTTCCTGTTTTGATACGGTTTTTCTTTCCTTGTTCTTCCTCTTAGATCCATACGTCAAAGTGTCGCTCATATGTGACGGCAGGCGCTTGAAAAAGAAGAAGACGAGCATAAAAAAGAACACTCTGAATCCCACCTACAATGAGGCCATCATCTTCGACATCCCGCCAGACAGTATGGACCATGTCAGCCTGCACATCTCGGTCATGGACTACGATTTGTACGTACAAACCAAACATCTAATTTAGCGTAACGTCTGAGCGGGGCAATAATTAAATTGTTAAAAAGTCCCTCTGCGCTCAAATATGTGTTTTGTGTCTTGTTTCTTGGTACTGTTGAGTTTAAGGTGTGTACAAAAGATTTGGATTTTGTGACATTAACTCGGTTGGAGCCAATCACGAACAAGCGTGAAAACTAAAACCTCCAGCACACATACACTGAGAACCAGCGTTGGGTAGCGTTACTTCTTAAAGTAACTTGTTACCAGAGTTGGGTGTACTTTTTTTATTACTTTTTTGTGGTAACGAGTAACGTCACGCGTTAGTTTTGCAAATCAATTAATCAGTTATTTAGTTACGTTACAATCTGTGTCTTTTATTGGCATTAATTGAATGTTTGTTGAAACGTGATGTGCTGTTGTCACGGTCTGTGCCAGAAACACTAAGGAGCAGGGGTTTTGGACCCAGAAGCAGACGCCACAGGCAAAGCAGGTTCAGTTCACTTGAGAAAAAACTCACGGTCATAAATCAGGCAAGGGTCAAAATCAAGAACAGTCAAACAAAATGCAAAGAAATCCAAAATTAATATAAAATTATTAATATTTGCGTGTTCATGTATTCTGGATCTTTCAATGAGGGAGAGACTTTAAGACTTTCGAACTTGTTAACTTGTGTGGAAATAAACATCAGATGCTAATCACCTGAGAAAAAAAGATTTTCACTATTCTTCATTTTCAAACAAGAGTCAGTTGAATCGCAGTTCTTCAGAAAAAGAGTCGTGCACATACCTTTTTTATTTACAGCATGTGAAGCTATAACAGGAAAGTGCAGACAGCTGACAGAATGAGAACATTAGAGTTAAAGGTCAGACTGTGAGTGTTTTTATTTTTAAGATAGTAGTTTGAAACCCAGTCTCATTTGTTTTCTTTACTGTCTGCTCTCATGCAAGGATTAAATAAGGTTGTGGTAATAATCCAGGGATTATGTCAAGACAAAAAAAAAAAAAACTGCTTTGATGGCCGTCCAGACATGAGTCAATTCTCGTGTCACAGAGACAATCAGATGCTCGTTACAAAATGCCCTTCTTGCAGTTATAAGCAACAATTTGCAGTATGAGACGTCGTGTCACGTTAAGTCAGATGTATTTATACAGTACGCGTGTGTCCCCACAGGGTAGGTCATAATGAGATCATCGGTGTGATGAGGGTGGGATGCAATGCTGAGGGACTTGGCAGGGACCACTGGAACGAGATGCTGGCTTATCCACGCAAGCCCATTGCACACTGGCACCCCCTGCTGGAGTCCAAGAAATCTGAGAAGGAGGTAGGTTCGGGACTGAAATCATTTTTTAAAGGAGTATTCTGTACGTGTTCAGAGGCAACAAAGATACTGCATGAGGCTAAAGAGCGAGGCGCATGCAGGGAGTTATTACGCTTACCGGCATTATCAACAGCAGACAAACATCTCGAGGGGGGGATTAAGGTGGCGCATCAAAAATCAGACTCAATAACTGAGTCCAATCTGAACACACAGACAGTCCAAAGTCATATTTGAGTAAAAGTATCGATATTGTGATAAAGTTAAAGTCTTAAAGTATCTGATATTAAATGCACTTGTGTAACAAAAGTCGTTTTCTGGCAAAATTGTACTTTTTCCATCACTGCACGCAGACATGATACACATATTTTTTACTTTTTCTGAGTATTTATATTTTTTTCATTCCTTCATACCTTCCTGACATTTCACCAGCGTATACGGTATATGAAGGTGTTAGTGTAAAAATAAACACTAAAAGTCAGCATTCACACACACTCATACACTGGTGGCAGGAACTAGCTTGCAGGGTGCCACCTGCTCATTAAGGACAGTAACCGTTCACACATACACTCACACACCGATGGCGCAGCATCAGGAGCAATTTGGGGTTCAGTATCTTGCTCAAGGACGCGTGTCGACTTCAGGGGCGGGGGATCAACCCAGCGACCTTCTGATCACTGGACAACAGCTCTACCACCTGAGCCACAGCCGCCTTGTCATCTGTCAGTCAAATAAAATCATGTGGCTAATAAACTTCCTCCATGTTGGCCGTCGCGCCACAAGTAGCACAGATGACAACGGATATGGATGTTTCTAGGGGACACTAAAAAGTGACGGAGAACATCTAGAAACATCCATATCTGTTACTTACCTGTTATCTGTGCTACTTGCATTCATGTTGTCAAATTGATGATGTTTTCATTATTTGCTCGTGTTTTGTCTATTTGCATGTGTTTTTCTTAAGTTGCAGTGTGTTGGGCTCTCTCGGCCACCGCACAAAACCCACTTAAACAAATTCTCATTTATGTTTTTTACTTGTTCTTTATTTTCTGCAGTCAAGGAGTTTAGGTGTAAGGAATAAATGGAGGGTACGGGCTTTATTTGTTGTTGTTTTTGTTATTTCCTTATTTTACAGACCCAAGATGTTGATAGCATTGATTCTGTGGTTTTGAGATTAATGCTTTGTTCTTTGTTTGCGTTCAGTCTGTTGTACCCTCGATCTAACTGGGACAATAACAGCTGGTCACTTATATTTCTGGAACACTGACTCTATGCAGATATTTCCCCTGTGTTTAACCTGACTTGAGAGTGACAGTGCGGTTAAAAACAAATCAGCATATGCTTGATGAATCACTTCCTTGTGTCTGTGCGTCCTGCAGTGGAAGGCGAGGACAGCCAGCTTCGACAGCCAAGGCTCCTGCCCCTCACCCAGGCCCCCTGCTAGTCCCTGAGCAGAGCCACCTGTGACCCAGCAGCCCAGAAGGGGGTTTCCTCCCCCCTGCTGATCCACTTCCTGTCTGTCTGATTGAGGAGAAACACAACCCCACTGTCTCTCCCTCTCTCTCTATCTCTCTCTCTCCCTCCCTTCCTCGAGTCTAGTCCCAGAGCACTCCCAAGACCTGATCTAGGACCGCCGTCAGTCAGTCAGTTAGTTGTGTGAAGTGCAGTCTGTTCGGGTTAAAGTTTTAGGGTCGCAGATTTGAAAAGCGGGTGTCGTGATTGACCAGAGGTGTCCCCCGAGGTTTGCTGGTCAGCCAGTCCGCAGACATTTAATACCGAGCTGCCCGAGCCACGGTGGACGGATGTGTCCTCACAGGAGACTTTCCAAACGCTGCAGATTCAGCTTTGTGTTGCAGAGACTCTTTGATGGAAGAACTCAGTCGGATTTCTCTCCGGGGAGAGCAGGGGAGGTTTTATGAAGGGGGGCTGAGGACACGGGCGGGGAGGCGATCTGAAACAGGATCAGAAGCAATCTCAAAACTCTACAGCTCCCTCATTGAATTTCACAGTGCTGTATTAGCATAAAAACCAGACTGAACTGTAGCATTTTGGAACTATTAGATGTGCTCAATTTAGTCGTTACTGTTTGTGAATAGTAAGAATTAATTTCAAAGATCTAGCTGACTTCACTGCACTTCCACTTTCATCAACAACATAAGCATTTGAGAGGTTGGATCAGGCTGAAATTTAAATATTCTTGGCAATTTGCGTCTTTCGTGTGTTTTGACCATTGACTGTATATAAAGATGGACGACATGAGAGCTCCCCAAAAGTGAAGCCAAAACATCTCGATATCCCCCTGGTGGTGGGCTGCAGTATAGGTCATAAACCCCTCCTCCTCAATGTTATCAGGTAGGACATGGGCCAAACTAAAGACTCAAAGTACACCTCAAATACATTTTTCCCTAAGATGGTTTCTGTCGTTTCAGGTAGTTCTTATCACGCTGATGTTTGTTCAAGGGCTCATTTTTCCGATCGGTTTGGTTTAATTAGTTATTTGACGCTAGAAAAACGGGGTGAAACGCCATGATTGACAGCTGAGCTCTGCTCGCGATTGGGCGGGCGGGTGTATGGGCGGGAACTCGATACCGCTACTGCTACTGCGCAGACTCTGGCTCCAAATGCGCAAGATGGCAGCGCCCGTATTCGCGATATTTTGGCTTCATTTTGGTACAATGGGAGGAAGTGCAGACGCGTCGTCCATCTTTATTTATGTCAACGGATAAAACAAGTTTTATGTAACAAAGAAGAAACAGCAGGATTATTGGTTTTCACATGAGAGCAAATTGGCTGCACTGTTACCACAGATTTGAAGTCTAAAACAAAACCATTTTTCAGTCTTTTTCCTGAAGAAGAAACAACTTAAAGAAGAGACAGACAATAAAACCTTTTGACATTTTGACAGGAGCACGCTTTTTGTGGAAAGGAGCTCTGGAGGTTTCTGTAAACAGGGAAATTGTGAGCACACTTTACACTCCCGTACCTCCTTCTTTGTTTGATGTTTGCTTTTGACCAATCTCCCCCTTTCTTCCAAATGAAAACTCCCTCAAACGCTCATATTTACCTCCAGACAAACACTGGTCAATAGCGCTTCTTCATCTCCTCTTGTTCTTTTTCTGAACAGGTTTTGGTGGATATGTATAGTTTCATGTAAAGCCATCTGCCAGTTACTGTATGTATATGTTTTGTTTTCTCAACAGGAAAACCAGAAAAGATATAGGTATAGATAAAAAAAAAAAAATTTGATGACATTTTTGAATATATGTAGCCTTGTTGGTGGTGATGATTGAGAAAAGTCTAAACTCTGAAAAAGGTGAACATATTTGTCTTTTGAACTTGATGTTTTTCCTGTGATTGATTATACTGTTGTACGGGGATAACGTGTATTTGAATTTGCCATCAAGATGCTTGATCTGCAACATGTGGTAAATGGATTGTCTTTAAAGACATTTGATGTGATTAAGAAAAAGACTGCAGCACTGCTGTTATATCAGTTTTCGTCACATAATTCCTTGAACGGGTCCCTGCATATTATTTGCCCTCTTTGCAATAATTTAAGTTTAAGTCAGATAAGAAAAAAGATGCACAAAATTCTAGTTAAGGTATAGATTACTGTCCTGTAACTGATTCTATTATTGTTCAGGTGATACAAA
The DNA here is from genome assembly GCA_037974645.1 of Hollardia meadi. Lineage (NCBI taxonomy): Eukaryota > Metazoa > Chordata > Actinopteri > Tetraodontiformes > Triacanthodidae > Hollardia > Hollardia meadi. The sequence goes on from JBBPCS010037966.1 coordinate 6,134, forward strand.
AGTAATGTATCTAATATATAATAAATTTTAATTAATGTTGCGTAATGTTCCACCATATAGCTTTGTAGTTAGAATAAAGCACATTAAGTACATCATTTTACTCCAGGTTAGTTAGTAATAGTGTTGTTTTACTGTAATAGACCATTACTGTATGCAAAGATGGACGACATGAGAGCTCCCCAAAAGTGAAGCACAAAAATCTTGATCGCCCCCTGGTGGTGGGCTGCAGTATAGGTCATAAACTCCTCCCCCTCAATGATATCAGGTAGGACATGGGCCAAACTAAAAACTCAAAGTACATCTCAAATAATTTTTTTCCCAAATATGTTTTCTGTCACTTTAGGTAGTTTTTATCACGCTAAGGGGGTGAAACATTATGAGTCCATTATGAGTCTTGCTCGCAATTGAGTCGGGCGGGGTTAAAGGCGGGAACCTGATATCACTACTGCGCAGAGTCTGGCTCCAAATGGCGTCACCAGCGCAAGATGTCAGCGCTCGTATCCGGGATATTTTGGCTTCATTTATGTACAATGGGAGGAAGTGGAGACGCGTCGTCCATTTTTATTTATGTCAGTAATTCCGAGCATTGAGATGTACGCACAAAGGGTTTAGAAGACGTGACCAAAGACTTATGAGGACATCAACTCGAGTAGTTGTTTTTGCGCCGTACAATGCACAAATCACAAACTTAATGAGTAGGAAATGTTCATATATCCTGAGAAGGAAATCTTACTTTAAGCTTAGAGTGCTTAATTAGCTTTTAGCATCTAGCGTTTCCGTCAGAACATTGGATTTTAATAAGGTGGTTTTGCACAGAAACCGGCGAAGAAGAAACGCTTGTTTATGGGTAAGACAGCTCAGCTGAATGTTGGTTCAATGAGATGAAACGGCTGTAGGAGCTAATCCCCCATTCGGGTGCTATAAATCATTGCAGAAGAAGAGAGCGCAACAAGACGACATAATTACAAGAGCGCTAGTCCAACTTAAAACCTTATGTATGTATTAATTTGTGTTCTGATCACTGATCGGATATTTTGTCTGCCGCAAAAAAGTCTGTTTCTACTGCACTTTGTTTCGTTTAGCTTTTATCGATACACAAACCTTCCCACCCCAGCAGAGCATAAAAACTTCTTTGTGATATTTTGAATTTTTTTGGTGTTTGTCTGCCATTTCTCACTACCTGCAAGAGCTAGCTTACTCCATTTAGCATTATTAGCGTTATTAAAACTTTGTTTCTAACTGCACCACAACAGCTATGTTTTCAACAGATTAGACAATAACTTTACTGGATTCCAGCAAGCTGCTTTATTTCTCAACAATAAAAATAGATTTATATATGCATTTATAAGCCATCATTACATTGAGGAAATTAGTTTTCTGTCCCCCTGCTGCACACACATCCTCCATTTTTTATATGAAAAAAGGCGTCCATGGATTTGATTAAAAATATTTAAAAATGTTAGTCATGGAGGCTCCACATATCTTTGTGATGACACTAAAACTAAAAAAAACTTGGTTTCTATTAAAACTATTTTCTTCCAGTTTCTGGTTCACCCTCCAGACGTAGTTTTTTTTGTGCTGTAATTGCCAAGCACAGATACCATCAGTACATTCGGGCCAGGAAATGTTAAGCTCCAGAGTCAAAGTCATATCAGGCAGGAAAACTTCCAGACGACATGCACAAATTGTATTCGGCGAGACTTGTACAGATAATTTCTTTTCGATATGAGGACCATTTATTGAATAGCATCCCTTTATCTCAACAGCAGCCCCGCAGCATCTTTAATCTGATATGTGACAAATGTTCTTGGCAGTGGCTTAGGCTGGTTTAGACTGCTGGTGCCTCATTCGGCGACGGAGGACAAGTCGGCTGAAACTGAGTCCTCAGTGAGACAATGAACAAGCTATATATCACCGAGTTAGTGGAAATGCCTTTTGAGAAACTGGGGGCCGGACATCAAGACACGAGCAGATGCATTGAGCAGACCCTTCCTGATCTGTTTAAGCCATTTCCGTCATGGGTGGGTTTACCTCAGGCTGAGACGGCAGCGCGGGGGCAGCTGATGGTTGGGCAGGTCAGCGTCTACAGAGCAGTGGCATTTTCTCTAATTGGCACTTGTTATGGCGAGAATGAGTCAGCCGCTTGACGCAATCCATCGCCGCGTCAACACTACTCCGCAAATGTGACTGTTTGGAACTCTCACACGGTTGTTTTGATGGTGAAAGCTCATTATTCACAGATTTCTAATATCTTAATTTAGTGTAAAACTTGAAACAAGTGGTTTCTGCTCCTCCGGTTTGTTTGTTTTTATGGTCATATATTTCTCTGCCAACGTGGTGTGTTTTCATAGTAGATGAGACCTGTTAAATCAGTTGCCTCAGTTTATGGACTGTTTGAAGCCCTTCTAGCTTTGCCTACTATTGTAATGTTTCTTGATATGATCTTGTATCCCGTCCAACTGTTATGATAGCACTGAATTTCCAATTTTTTATTGAACATTTTGTATTCGTAATGTTTTAAACATTAAGAAATGTGTGAGAAAATGTTCTGGTGATTGACATTAACAGTTATTTTTTAGATTTTAGATCATTATCGAGACTCACAATAGCAAGTGACCCAGTGTGTAATAAAGTAAACAGAAGTAGCATCCATTTATTTTCTCCACCACAAATGGTCTTTTGTTTTGTTTGAACAAGTCTGAAAATTAACAGCAGAAAATAGTTTGTTGTTTTGTTTTGTTTTTTCTCTCCCATGGGATGTGAAGTGTTATCAGTTCTGTGATATGATTTTCTCTTCTTTGATTAAAAGACTTATGCAAAATGCGCTCAGCGCTGTGTCTTCTTGTGGCAACACACAGGATATAATGACAACGCAGCCAGTGGCTTAACAAGCAGGACCGGGCGCAAAGGAAATGAGATTTTCGTCTGAATCAAATAGTCAGATTAAATGAGGAGAGAACACACACACACACACACACACACATACACACACACCACATAGCAGTAAGGCTACACAGCCTCTAATAAGCAGAGTGGCATTTTCATGCTTTTGTTGTTTTGTCATGTTTTGGTTTATTACTTGACTGTTTATAAAGATGGACGACATGAGAGCTCCCCAAAAATTAAGCTGAAACATTTCGATCGCCCCCTGGTGGCTGGCTGCAGTATAGGTCATAAACCCCTCCCCCTCAATGATATCGGGTCCAAACTAAAAACTCAAAGTACACCTCAAATAAATTTTTCCCGAAGATGGTTCCTGTCATTTTAGGTAGTTCTCATCACGCTGATGTTTGTTCAAGTGTTAATTTTTCTGATCAGTTTGGTTTTAATTAGTTATTTGATGCTATAAAAAGGAGGTGAAACATCATGATTGACAGCTGAGCCCTGCTCGTGATTGGGCGGACGGGTGTGTGGGTGGGGACTCTGGGACAGGAGGAAGTGGGGACGCGTCGTCCATCTTTATTTATGTCAATGGTATGTTACACCCATCAGAAAAGGATCAGATTGGTAAATACTAGTTCAAAATCTGATTTGGTTAAAATGTGTGATGTTATGTGTGATCTGTATTAAATCTACCATGATTGAAGAGTCAACAGGCTACAGAGAGAACATCAAATTTACTGCTCCAGTTTTTCATCCTTGCCTTTGAAACCATGACACCACCTCCCTGCTGTCAGACCAGAAGTTTCCTCTTCATGGTCAGTCTGTAAATGATTTGGTAGCCATCGTCCCAGCCGTAGAGCTGTTTCTCCTCGGGGTTGTATTTCAGACTGGCGTGGGCTCCGTACCTCCTGGGAAAGTAGAGCAGGGGAGCCTCCTCGCTGACCACCATGTCGTTGACGTCAAACACGCACTGGACCCGGGACCGGCTGGCCAGGCGGGTGTTGTAGACGACATAGACGGTCCCACAGACTACGAAAGCCGCCTCTGCGTTCTCCCGTGGGCAGCGAGTGTCCCAGATTTGTTCTATATCGAGCGTGGCGGGGTCCATCTTGGCGAGGTTGATGTTTGGCTCACTGTCGCTGCCGGCATACAGGAGCCAGAGGCCCTCGTCGTCTGCTGCGAGGTCCGCGACGGTTTCTGGGTTGAGGCCGTAAACGGTAGCGTGGCTCTCCACAGGAAACATGGCAGCATCTTTCACTGAGCCATTCAGCAGGTCGTATTTGACCACCTGCACGTCTGTATCGGTCTCCTGCTGTATGTAGTACAAATAGCCATTATAAACAGCAGCTCCGGGACCGCTCCACTCGGCGGGAAGCCTGATCTGTCTGCTGCTGGCGACACCAGGAGAGCGGGAAAAGTCCTGTACAGAGTTGAACTGGTAGATGCCATCTCCTGATGTCCCATTGAAGACGTAAACCTTGGACGACCTGGGGTCTCTGGTCCACATGCCTTTGGGACTGCCCACTCTCTTCAGGATCTTCATTGATCTGATAGTAGAGATGATTTCCACACAGTCTGCAGAGACACAGAACAAACAGAACATCATAATCTTGTTATGTTTGCTGTCACTGTAACAATCCCATGAGGCCGGTTTTAATTAATTCTGAGAAATTATGTTTTGACAAGGTGGATGGCTCAAAATTCTACAATCCCCATGAGTCTTGGCTGCCGTTGCCATGGAGAAGAAACAAGTCAAAGGAGCGAATCAGACCTTAAACCTTTTGGGCTTATTTGTTGCTGTTGAGAACAAATATAGCTTCTCAATTTATCTAAAATGAACCCAGAATCCAAAAGTAAATTGACATGAGCTGCAGATTATAGTGTCAGCACCGACTTCGACTGTTAGAAAGAACAGGATATTTTCTAACATGGTTTTTAAACTTGTGCACTGATGATTCAACATGCTGGCATGACACTCTCCCGCATGCCAAAAATGAATAGCTGAACATTAGCTCCATGACCTGGTTAGAGCCCCTGTCTCCAGCTGACTTGAAATGTTTTCAGATGACTAATTTTAAAAAATCAGAAACTGGTCAAATTTGCCACTGTCGCAATACATACATATTGTACTAAATGACTGAGACTAAACCTGCATATGTAAAAACAAACAAACAAACAAACAAAAAAACTATGTTTAGCAAACATAACACTATATGGAGTAATGTTGGCTGGAGTTTCTGGTGTATGAACTTTCAGACAATAAAAAGCTAACTTACATTCTAATAGCATCCGCAGCCAGCTACCACACACACTCACAGCCTTGCTTCCAATTTTGCACAGTGGCCACTCGCGGTATTGCAGCGAAAAAAATTTCCCCTGCGGTTCAAAAAGCATTTTGACTCTTTGAGCATTAAGACTTTTTCCATTATGAATTTTTGATCCACGGAGGTTTGCTATTTGTAAAACTTTCCTCAAGCTGAGAAAAGCGATTTAAAAATCTCTGATGTCATCACAATGTAAAGTCTACGAGCCGAGCGGGACGTCGTGGGCGGGGCCAGCGAGAGAAACACTACTGCGTATATTCAGCGGGCCGCATAACCAGGAAGTAAACCCGGAAGCTAGACGATAGGCTTCAAGGTCGTTGCGTCTGGTATCTGGTTCTGTTATAAATCTATCCGTATTATTTGCGTGTTTCCTGGGGGAGGGACTTGTTGCTGCTATTGATTGGCATTTACAGGAACCAATAGAGCTGAATGTGCCCCCCCAACCCTCACCTCCATGGGAACCTTAAACACAGCGTACTGCACACCACTTTACCATGTGGAGAAATCCAAAGCCAAGAGCAAAGAAAGCAGTCAATTCATATGGATTTGATGCATGTAAGGAGACACTTTTTTCTTTAACTTGGTTTCAAATTCACCTTTAAAAAAATCTGCTTTTTCCTCCTGAGATCTGCCCCGAGAGAAAAGCACGCAAGCAGAAAAGGGTAATGACAGAAATAAAAAACTTCATCTCAAGTTACATTTATTGAGGAAAGTTTTACGATTATTCTAAAAATATTTCACAGGTGTCAAGTTTATATAATTACAATCATTTAACTTTCAATCATCAGCTGCCACAGTTTGTTCCATTAGTATGTTTCAATATTTTCTCAGCTGAAATGTGTTTTTGCAGCCTAACATTTAGAAAACATCAAACAGCCTGCAGCAGTCAATATCTCGCTCTCCAAATTAAGGCAAATTCAAACCAGTCAGGGGGAAACTGGACACACAGAGTCATGATGAGAGGAAGTATCAATGCAGTACGCAGACAACACGAAGAGGCTTTCTGTAAACTGCTTTCACTGAAATGCACGGACAAGGGACGTCTCCTTGATGTGCCCGGGGGTGAAATTAGCATTGCGGTCACAAATCTGGAATGGGTCCCTACAATGCGGTGAAGTTCGTCTTGGGTCAGTTCACAGACGTTCACAGTGGCTCAGTGTGTGCAGAGCTCACTCCTGTGAACATGAGACTAATGCAGCAGCTTCAGGGCAGCTTCCCGTCCCTCCTCTCTGCAGAGACACGGCTGCAGATCGAACAGCATATTTAACACACAGACAGTAATAGAGAGCTATCTTCTAGTTGTAGTTGGAGGTCTGAATGAGGGAAAGCGAGGCATTATTAGTCTGAGCAGAGCGTTTATGATATTATTTCAGAGATTTATGTGTTATTGATTGTCTTATTAAGTCAGCGAGGACAATAAAGAAATCAATATTTTTTCCATTTGCTTTTTATGAAGTCTTTTTAAATGGTACCGATGGGATCTCGCTTTTGGAACCAATTAAGTGCATAAATATAGATCTCAATATTTAATGTGCACAGTCAGTGAAGTCTGATGTGTTTCATGGAATTAAAAATGTGATTTCACAACTTTGCACATCATGATTTAAAGGGGCTAAAAGTCCCTGTGTAACCAGAGTAAATGACTCTTATATCTCAGCATTGTTTGTAGCAGCGCGCCTTGGGATCTGAAGATTATAGAGACGAATGCTGCGCTCCAGCAGCACAAACAGGGGAGTTGCTCTGCTGAAATAAATGAGTTGCATCAGAGCCACAGTTCTTCTGGAAAACATGACTGCTCACTGACTCAAAGCACTCCGTTAAATGACTTGTAACAGCGCCGTGTTTGTTTCCCATTTTCCAGTGGCATGGCTTTTTCCGAGACAGTAAGTCTGCAGAAAAGGAGGTGCTATAATGCCTGGTGTCATGTGTAATGCTAAATTTAACTATAAGAACATACAACCTATATATCCCATAGGTTCTGACGGTGCCAGGGCTCTGTCATGAATGAAAATTAAAGATCAAAGGCAGCCGTCCTGCAGAAAATGTTGTATGTGCTTCCCTGTAGCTCACCGGCGACTCTGGAGTTCAGCTCCTGCCGCTCTTTTTCCTCCTCTTCCTTTCCTCTGCTCTCCTCCAGCCCCCAGGCTCCCTGCTCAAACACCTTGTCTGCTTTATTTGCACAAGCACGCGGGGAAGTCTGAGTCTCCACATAGTCCATCTCTCGCTCCACCCGCTCCACCCGGACTGCAGCACCTTCAAGGTCTTTGAACAGCATGCTGTGCTCATTCCTCAGCCCATCCAAGGCCACAGCAGTTAGCTTTTTGAAATCCTGCAGCTCTGCGCGGTAGCGATGGGATTGCTCATGCCAAAACTGCATTCGGTCCTACCAGACATGAGGCAGAGCAAAACAAGTGTTATAATAATAAACTGTCAGAGCCGCTTAGCCAGCAACCAGACAAAGAGTTCATTAGCCAAAGTTTTGGACAAATTACAATTTTAACCTGCTGATGGTGTAAGATGAAAAGTCAGGAGGTCGCCAAATTTATGGTTATGGTTGAACCTGATGAAGGCCACAAGCCAAAACACATTGGTCTAACACTAGGTAAAATAAATAAAGTTGTTCTGTATACTACAAGTGTTGCTGGAGTTTTGACCTCTTCACATAACATTCTTTTACCAGTCATCCTGTGGGGAAAATAAAATGTCTGTTAAATGTCAAATTTCATGGCAATCCATCTAAGAGTCGAGCTATTTCACTAAAATCCTAAAAATATCAACCTGTAGGTGGCACAATAAAGAGTCAGGGCTCGCCAAAGTCAGTAAGATTCATCCTCTGGGCACCATGAATATAACTTTTGAGTGGATTGTCATTAAATCTTGTGAAGATGAAAATTACTGAATTTAGTGATTCTCTGACCTTTCTGACATCACCAGTAGGTCAAAGTTTTTCCAATGATCATCTAAAAGATGGATTGGTGCCAAATTTTGTACAGTCGTTCATGTTCCCCAGATGATGTATCCTAACATGAACATGATAATGTTGCTCTTGCTGATGAAAATCAAACTAACGTGACTCAGGTGAGAATGTTCACCAATGAGGTAATGTTTTAAAGTTTTATTCATGTTATGTTTAGTCATGTTCTCCGACTTCCTTCCTAACTCTCCAACTCTCCCATGGATCTAGTAAAGGAAAACTGGATACCACGTTGGAGGCGAAAATGTTCGACTTCCCGGGTATAAAATCATCCAGATCTTCCACATAGCTTCCACGTTGTGCAGCTTCAGGTTTAACCCTCCGCTAACAAAGGTTAGCATGTTAACACACTACGCGCCACCGTGTTAGCATTGAGACTATGTTCCATTTGCTTCAGAAGTTGGAAATCGGAGCTGGGAACGATGTCGTACCCCAGGCAACCTTGTTCCAGGACAACAAGTCGGAAAATCCAAATGGATTGCTCTAGTCAGGTACATTAAATGCTTTCCGCGGTATTTAGCGCATTCGAACAACGCAGAAACATTTGATAAAAGTTGTGTGAATGACACACAAATAAGAAAAAGGTGCTAAAAAACAGTATATTCTACAGCTTTCTCTACTGTTTATACAGTAGAGAAAGTAGCCATATAGTATAGTAGCCATCTTGGATTTTGAGGTTGGGGTTGGTGAGGTTCTCCCGACTTTCTGAATCAGAACTCTCACTTCAGGGGGTGTTCCAACCCATATTTCCGACTGGGAAGTCTTAAATTCCAATGGAAACACACTGTGATATTTTGAGCATGTTAGCATGTAGCTCATATCACCTATGCACAGCCACACAGAGCTGTTAGCATGGCTTTGTTTTGCCTTGTTGCCATAATAAATCTCAGCCAGTAAAATCTTCCTGTTCCAGTCGAAGCCCAAACAGAACACAGCGCTGAGCGTCTCATAGTGACTGACACAGTCGGGTTGACAGGTAAATTATTCAGAGCAAGATGTAATAACTGACGTGCTTCTCCAACGTCTCATCTGCCACAGTTTCATTTTCTCGCCTTGCCTGCTGTGGGCCTGTGGTCAAATGGAAATGAAAGTCCAATGAAAACTTGCTGATGAATTGCCGCGCTCGCGTCGATGCAGAAGTCGAGCCGGCATATTGGAATTGAGACTGGGGGGACGCCACAGGGGGCGAAGAGAGCAGGAGTTAGCTGTAAATAGACTATTTATTTCAGGTGGATACCAGTTAGGAGATTGTCATTTTTCCTTTGCAGCCACATGTTTGATGAAAAGGAGAAATTCCAACTCTGTACAATGTACAATACAATAAAAGAATTATTTAAATGAGAGTTGGCTGAATTAATCCCTGAGGGTACCCAGACATGTAATCCTGCATTTTGAATCTTTGCTGTCTTTTAAAAACACAATACTCTCAGTATTTCATTCCCTCCCACAGGCACTTTGCTGTAATACAGCTTAATTCTACCTTTAACACATCTTTCTGTAAGGCTGCTGGGATGTTTGATGCCATGGCAGCAAAGGTTGAGCTTGTTCTCATTACTGATTTTTCATTGTCTTTAAACGCTGAAGGAATTGTAATGTTCTCGGACACAAACTGCGTGTTGCATGCATCATCTGATATTCCCCCCAGAGGCCCCTGCAAAGTTGATGGGCTGGGCAGACATTGCATTAATTGGATTGCATTAGTTAAAATAGGCATAAAAGGAGGAAGAGGAGGAAGAAGCAGCAGGGAAAATATCAACTGGTATTTCTAATTTTCTTCAGAGAGATCTGTGCTGCAACTGAACACATGGAAACCATATATTGATTCATTCGTAGTAATTTAATGGGGTGTTGCTTACCTCGATAGCCAACAACCTGTTCTCCAGATAATCCATCAGCCCCTGGTAGTAATACTGGGCTCCAGTCAAAGTCCAGGCAGTGGAAACAAGGACCACTAACACCGGTTTCATTGTGAGCCGCTGAGTTTCTTTGTCTGTCCAGGTTTTTCTTCACGTTTCCCTCCTTTGATGTGTGCAGGACTGTCCTCAGAGCCTTGCACAAGCTACAAGCACTTAGTGTGACAACATGTGCAAAGAGGTGAGGAGGACGGAGAGAGTATGGAGGCCGCTGTGAGAGTTTCCAATTATTTGACTGCCCTGACTTTGCTGGAATGTTTTCACAAACTCTCAGGGAGGAGCCTTGAGCCTCTTACCCCTCTCTGTCTTCAAGAAGCGAATGTGCTGCACTCACACTGTGTGTTGCTCATGTTGTGCACACTGTCTCAATGTGTAAACCGGGATTATAGCACAGATGGAAAAACAAGTAAACAGTCCGATATTTCTTACAGTTTAAGGAGGGTGCAATAGTGATGTAATTGAACTCTTTTAAACAGAATTAATAACTGCAAGGCACGGTCATATTGTTTCTGGAAAACACAAAACAGGGTAACAGTTTGGATACTGCAACAAAATGCATAAACAATTGCACTCTTCAAAAATGTTAAACGTGGAGCACTTATTAAGGAGGTAATAAGCGGAGGTTATGTTTGTTTGTTTGTCACCAGGATTACGCAAAAACTACTGAATGGATTTCCATGAAACTTGGTGGAAGGATGGGGCATGGGCCAAGGAAGAACCCATTAAATTTTGGCACAGATACGGATAAAGGGGTGGAACCAGGAGTTTTTAATCTCTTTCTTTAACATTGCGAGAGAGGGCATTTTTCCACATTTTCATTAATTTTCCAGGGAATAATGCATGGATCTTGATTTTTGTTTTTGTTTTTTAAATCTGGCATATTTAGAGGGCTGCTATCTATGAGTGTGAGTAAAAATCCAGAAGAGGGCGGGTAGTCTTTTCCTGGCTGCTGTATGGTAACAAATAGAAACCTGCAACTAGCACCAATGTGTAGCTAAGTTAATATGGATTCAGTAAGGTGCTAACAGAGTGTCACGAGTTGCTGCAGTTGGTGCTGAGGCTTAAATAAGAGGGCTGTTGGGCCTTGGCGGAGGTATGCGCTCTACTGAGTGCCATTCTAGTTGTCATTAATATACCCTACATTAGTGGATAATCCATTCTGCCATGCCTGGGGAGAGCATTGTATCTTTATAGCTGTAGCCATAAAACTGTTGTGTGTACGAAATGATGACAAAATGCTGGGAAACAAGAGAGTCGCCTGACGATCATAATATTCGAGCCAAGAACAGTTTTATGTCCTGTCGTAGAGAGCATACACTTTCACTCAGAGACAGACTTTATTGTGTCTTTAGACAACATACAGTACAAAGTTTTACAACCCCCGAGGTTGTATTGTGACATTGTGTTTGTATATTTGTGTGTTTTGTGCTTTGCCACCATCTGTGTGTGCCTGCAGATCTCTCTCTGGCGTAGCCGTTGTGGCTGCTCTGTGTGTAATCAGCACAAAGGAATCAATGAAAACAGGAATTGAGAAAACACTATCATGAATAAAACTCATAAAGGACAAATAAATAAATAAAGTTAAAGGTCGGTATCTGCTGAAGTTTCTAGAGGATTCAGAGGCTAAAAGCCAATTTGTTAAATAGGAAAAGGAACGAGACTAAAGATCTTAAAGCTAATTTTAAGGTAGCAGTGCAGAGATAATGTGCTGCAGGTGAGCCTCTCTGATTGGCTGAGGGATTGATTGAGGGAATGAGTGTGCAGGTGATGCCAGGAAGCTGATTGATCCCGGCCTGACAACTACAGGTTTAAAGTCTGGCTTCCCTGCAGCTCCTGCTGGCTTGTCGCCCTTCACGTCGTGTCAGCCAACACTGTAGAGTAGCATCCCTGAGCTCTAGCTTTTCATTTAATCTCTTTTCTCCAGTTTTTTCTTAATTATGGAATAGTTTTTTTTATTCTTGTCCTGCCTGTCTGATTTTCAGGTTGAATAATTGACTTTAGTTTCGTTTGTTAGAGGATACGTCTGGAACCATAATGTCCCTTTAATAATTGTAAGAAATAAATACTTTGAGGGCTGCAGTCTTTGCTGCTGGTGGTTCTTTTCAATGTGTGCACAATGAAAGTCGACATATTTTTTTGTATATATATACCAAAGTTAAAGTCACACATGGTAGTTTTTCTCCTTGTCATGGTATAACTATTGTGAAAAGACATAGATTTGATATATGCATGTTGTTTTCTTTTGCCCTTTTGACAGAGAACTGACCAATGTTGGGTTTTTTTTTGCAAGCTAAAGACATAAATTGATTTTATTAAAGAGGCCATATTATGCATTTTGGGGTTTTCCATTACCTTTAGTGTGTTTCATGTCTTTTTGTGTATGCACAAGGTCTGCTAAGTTGAAAAGCCAAAATTCCATGACAAACGGAGCTCCTTACTCCCACAGAGAAAAACTGTCCCTGAAGTGCCTGAAACGCCTCATCTGTAGTTTAGCCTTTACTTCCGTGACTTTGTGACATCACTATGTCACACTTTGCATGATGCACGCCTTCAGGCTAGTCTGGCACGCCCCGACCGGGAAGAGTTTTGTTAGAGGTATCACCATGTCGAGGAGACACTGTGTTTTTCACTGTGAGGGCAAATTCCCTTTGTACAACCGACGCCATTGTTGCCGTAGCTACAGCGATGTTTTCAGCTGCTCAGGTAGCCTCTGCTAACTGCCGTAACATTTCAGACATACACACTAAGCGGTTGAACAATCACAATAGAGTGGGCCAGCTGACCAATCAGAGCAGACTGGGCTTTTCAGGAGGGGGGCCTTAAAGAGACAGGAGCTAAAAGAGAGTGTTTTAGACAGAGGGTGAATAGGGTGTAATCTAATGTAGAATCTAGTGTAAACCTAAAATAAAAAATATTAACTTGAAAATTAGCATAATATGGACACTTTAATATGACTGAGGCAAAAATACAGAGTTAGCTTTTAAACATATGAAACATTTAAGTTAGGCAGTTACTTGGATCCATGGCAGACGAGGAAAAAAAGGTTTACAATTTATTTGAAATTCTTCACACACATATGTCAAGTATATTGAAGTACATATAAGGTTGTAACTGCATTTTCTTCTCTTGGTTTTGTAGATGAAATCACATGACACCGAATTAAAACTGTTAAAAACAAACTGTATAAGCCTTGTGGTCTGTACTCTGTGTGTAAAGCATTCATGCTGTAATTTATTTTAAGGTCCCTCCAAATGTGTAACCCCTCTATTCCCTGTATCTCTTACCTTCTACCACACTGATGTACCAGTGATTTATCAGTGCCCTGCATGTAAAGAAAATATTTTTACCTGTACTTTGCAGCCTGAATCTTATGGCTTTACCCTCATCTCCCCTGAAAATGAGCGAGTACTATTTTTGAATATACAAATAACTGTATTTATACAGCCAAAGAAACACACAAAGCTTCTATGAAACTGCTGCTAATGAATAAAAAAAGAGAGTAAAAGATGTCAGAGGAGGAAAAAATCCAAAAGCATTCCTATAAAAAGTTTTTTTTTTAGGTAAGATGTAAAAACAGACTGTGCCAGCAGAATATCAATATACTAAAGCATTCTGAAGGTAACTGGTGTATTTGTACCAAACCCAGTTAAAAGTTAAGGGTAAATAACTGTTTCAGTCAGACATTTGCGGCTTTCTGTGGCTCCCACGGTTGATCTGCCTTATTGGTTGGAGCATGCAGTTCCCTCTCACACTGACAGCGAGCATTAGTCAATAACACTTCATTGCTACTCGGAAGGAGATTGCATTGCTCTGATGTGAGCGGACAGCGTATACTGTAGATTATCCTCCCTGCAGGGGCAGCAGTGCATGAGGGTTTGATTACACGCAGGCGATCACACTGACTGACAAAGTGTGACCTTTCACCCCGGTGGGTTGAAGTGGGGGTGCAGAATGGGCAACTGGCTCTTGGCAATAACAAACTGCATGTTATTAATACTTCCATCAGTGTAATGAATGAATTTTAAGTAGACTTTAAATATTCTGAGATATGAAAATAATATCAGTAAATATCTTGTAACTATAGCCTACAGACATGGGCAGATCATGAGACAATAGGGACCCTGGACACAGACAGACAGGGCCTCCAATCCCTCCTACATATGAGCCCGACTGAAAGAGACACAAAACAACCACAAATAATGAAGCTGCGTTCTGAATCTCTTTAGTAATTCTTTGTCTCTGTCGTTCTTTTTGTCTATTTTTAGTCCTTTGTGTCCCTTTGTGGCTGTTCTGTATTTTCGTCTGTTTTTCATGTATTTTTTTTTTGTTTTTGTTTTTTTTTTTGTTGCATTTTTATTAGTGTTTTTGCATCTCTTTGTGATTATGTTGTATCTCTTTGTAGTCTTTTTCTGTCTCTTTGTAGTCATTGATGTTATAATAAGAAATGTTAACAGTAACTTCATGCAAAGGCTCTGGTCCAGGGGCCCCTGGCCCTTTACCTAGTAGGCCTCTTCAGTAATCCATCCATGATATTAATAAACCAACTACCTACCATCTTCATACTCAAGTGGGAGGGGAGGTCAGGGGGTCTAATCAGCACCCCTGTTACAACATATCAAAGTGTGAACCATGAGGACTGTCTAGAAGATTCTTGTTTCTGTATCATCATCGTTTGATGAAGGGCCAGTGGCAGATACTCCAGCTAATGACCGCGAGCTAATCATGCTCTTTTTTGATTGTCTGCTGCCCACTATAATCCCAGCGAGTCCTGAACTGAACCACAACCCCCCCCC